>JAHSUH010000781.1:0-22128 GCA_025388415.1 Cynanchum wilfordii | reverse complement strand
TCTTTAAAAGAAAGATTCTAGATTTCACAAACAATGCATGAACGTATATCGATCATAGGAAATCATCCATAAACTCCCTTAAACTCTCTTATCATGTTAAGAGAATAATATAGCTAGAATATAGAACATGTATAAGAGCAAAGACTAGGATTGATACCTGGATTGTCGGTAATTGTAAGCAAAAAGCTCTTTTGTACCTTTTTTAGTGCATCCAGAATCAATCTATTTTGTTCCTTACTTAGATTTGCAATTATAATCGAGGAAGTTTGTACCTTCATCTTGGACATCCATAGCAAAGGTGGTATGGCAAAGCCCTTTTGGTTTCAATTCAGGTGGATCCTCGCACGACTTTTTGTAGCTTCTTGCATATTTCAGCATGGCCTAGATATATGTATGTATTTTACTTGCACCTTGTAGTTTCCAGTAGTTCATATATAGTTGTATCTATGTACAACTTTGGTGAATTGTAAATTTCGTCCAGTAGTCCTTCTTACATGCAGTTTACCAGATTGATTGACATATATATAATGTATTTTCATTTTCTAGTAGGTTAGTGTATGGTTTCTTTTGTGAATTCAGTTTTTGCATGGTCAAATTAGAAATTCAAATGCAAGAACCTTGTTGTTCTATTTTCAGTAGCTAGATGTTTTTGTATACTTTTGTACACTGCATTTTCAGTAAAATTATTTTTTTGGGCAGTCCAGTAACATTTGGTTTGCACTGCTGCTGAAACGTTTAAACCAGAAATTTGTGGTATGCTTGATTTTGTTCAGTTTTTGCTGAAATTTTGGGCAGTACAGTGGCAGATTTTTACATCACTGCTGCCTTATATTTAATCCAGTAGATGTTACATGTTTTGTTCTGTTTTTGTGTAAAATTTCAGTGAGTTTTCTTCACTGCCTCTACTTCATTGTGTCCAGAAATTTGCAGCATGCAAACTACCCTGTTCATTATGTTATTCCAGCATGCATTTTCCTCTGTTTTGCAGAGAAATCCAGTAGGTATAATGGTTAATCCCTCTGTTTTATTCAAAATTCTAGTAGCTAATTATTGTGTATCTCTGTATTTTCCTCTGTTCTGCTAAATTCCAGAATTGAAATTCTGTTTTTTCCCCTGTTTTTCCCTTGTTTTTGGCAGTACCCGAGAGCATACATTATTTTCTTTTCTTTGTCATTTCTTCAATTTGATTTCCAGATTCTAATTCTTTTCCTCTTATTTAAAATTTTAATTGCTAAACTTATCTTTTTCTTTCTTCAAACTTTGACTAATTTTTCTCCTTTCTTGTTTTGTAGGTATTGAGATTTTCTTCTTTAATTCTTCTTGTTTTTGTGTTTTCCTCTAGATCGTTTGTAGTAGGATGCCTTATTTGTAATTTCTTTTATAATTGATATTATTTGTTTCTTTCTCTCTTAATAAGTTTGATAGTTCATGAATAGATCTTCTACCCCAACAATTAGAGAACAAGTAGACAACCCCGAGGAAATCATTCGTCTTGCCCGTAGAGAACAAAGAAGGAGGGAAAAACGAAATGGCAAACAGAAGGCCAGCTTTGGAAACTTACATTCAAGCTCATTCTGTCCCACTAAGTAACGCAATTAGACTTCCGGAAGATTGTACTTTCGAGTTGAAGCCAAGTGTCCTTCAACTTGCTACAATTTGGAGGACTTCCCTCGGAAAGCCCTTTGGAACATTTGGCGGAATTCACTTCCTTATGTGATGGCTTTAAAGGAAAGTCTACGGTTGAAGAAGCTATGTTAAGCCTATTCCCATACACTTTGAGGAATAGAGCAAAAAGATGGTTGTTGCAACTTCCGGCGGGGTCTATCTCTACTTGGGAAGAGTTGAGCCGCGCCTTCCTTGCTGAGTATTATTCGGCGGCTAAGATCTTGGAATTTAGAAGAGCAATCTCTAGCTTTGCACAACAAGAAGGGGAGACAGTTTTTGAAGCATGGGACAGATTAAAAGAGTTAGTTCGATTATGCCCCCAACACGGCCTCTCCGAGCCTCTCATGATGCAACAATTTTACGGAGGCATGAACGAGTTGGGAAAGCAAATTCTTGATGGCTTGAATCCTCAAGGAGGATTTAACGGGATGAATGAAGTGGATGCTAGAGCAGCCCTCGAACGTATGTACCGAACGAACAAAAACTGGCGGACGAGTGTTAGAGCAAAGCCCGTTAGAAGCCCGGTCCACGTGGCTTCATCGTCTTCTCTTGAGGAACAAATAGAAAGTCTGAGATCTCAATTCAATTCTCAGCTTAACATCCTTCAAGGAAGGAGCGCTCAGAACATATTCGTGTGCGAGTTTTGCCAAGGTCCACACTTCAACAGAGACTGCACCGGAAATGGGATACTTTCGATTCTCGAGGACACCGAGTTCATTGATGCCGTGCAAGCTGCACCCGTGGGGAACTCCTACAACTTCTCGTGGCAGAATCATCCCAACTTTTCGTGGAGAAATAATTCAAACTCCAGTGGCGCTCCGTCGAATTTTCGGAGAACTGGACCGGGATATCAACCGATCGCATTACCTCCTCAAAGAACTTGCACCCCTTCCGATTCCATCTCGGAGATTAAAGACATGATGAAGGGGATGATAAGCTCTCAGAAAGACATGATCGAATCAAATAAAAAGATTCAAGAATCCAACGAGGAGAGGATGAAACAAACCGATATCCGGTTGAAACAAACAGAAGCTTCGATTCGGAATCAACAATCCTCGCTTCAAAACTTGGAGATGCAAGTAGGACAACTGTCCAAGAAATTCTCCGAACGCGTAAAAGGAACACTTCCTAGTACCACCGAGCCAAACCCAGTTGAATGCAACCAATTAACTCTTAGATCGGGTAAAACTCTCTCCTCACCTATTCCTAAAAAGACTAACGTACCTATTTTTGTGCAGGAACCGGTTGTGGAAGATACTAGGAAGGAAAGAACGAGCCATGATGAAGATCAAGAGGAGCAGCGAGATAAATTCCCGAAAAAGATTCTGGAAGAATTTTTGCCTAAGATTCCTTATCCTTCTAGAATTAGCAAAGAGAGAGAGAAAGAACAATTTAATAATTTTGTTAAAAATTTTAGTCATGTTTCTATTAATTTGCCTTTACTTGAAGTAATTTCTTCATTCCCCAAATATTCTTAACTTTTTGAGGGACATTTTGCGTAATAAAAACTCTATGGACTGTGATAAGGTAATTCTGAATGAAGTTTGTTCAGCTTTAATTTCCGAGAATTTACCTTTCAAGTGTAAGGATCCCGGTAGTTTTACTTTACCTTGTACTATAGGTCATATTTGTGATTTGCATGCATTAGCGGACCTAGGTGCAAGTGTAAATTTGATGCCTTCAAGTTTATTTGATAAGCTAGGGTTGCATGATTTGAAATCTACTAGGATGTGTGTACAGCTAGCCGATAAGACAATTAAAGTCCCGAGGGGTATAGTTGAGGATATTCTTGTAAAAATCGGAAAATTTATATTTCCGGTAGACTTTGTTGTTATGGATATGCATGGTGAAGGTGGTATACCACTTATCTTAGGGAGACCTTTTCTAGCTACTTCTAAGGCACTAATTGATGTTAATCAGGGATATATTACACTTCGAGTTTTGGATGAAGAGATTACGTTTCGTGTTTAGATGCTTTACTTGGATATAATTTCTTTTCTTCAATATTTTTCTTACCTACTTTCTTCTCTTATTTTCAGGTATTAAATAAAGTTCCAAGCTTGCTTGCTCGGAAATTCAGATTTGTTTTCTTATCCCTTCTTCTTTCCAGTCTTATGTGGTTGAAAGGCGTTATTTTTATGCCTAAATCGCTTTACTAGTAGCTGGATATTCCAGTATAGGTTTTATTTCTGTCTTTTATGCTAGTTAACGGATGTTCCGAGTAGGGATCACGACTTATTTGTGATATCTTGATGATTGCTGAGTAAATAAAAGTTTTTGGACTGAATTTTGAGGCCTCCGCATAATCTGGGGACTGGAATTTGAAATTTTCAAATTTTTCCCGCTTCTGTATACCTTACGGCCGTGAAGCTCGACACTTCACGCCCGTAGGACGTCTTACGGCCGTGTACTTGGTTGTACGCCCGTAATCATCTTTTTGAATTCTTCCCGCGTAAATGTCATTGCTGACATCATCTTTACGGGCGTAACTCTATTTCTAACTCCCGTATCTACATATTTACGGGTAAATACTTTTTTACGCCCGTAGCCAATCCAGAAATTTCAAAATTCTTGCTGAAATCTTCAATCCCAAAGCATCCACAATTACGCCCGTAGCACATCCCTTACGGGCGTAACAAGAACGGGCATAGTCTATTTCTTGTGAAAAGCTTCCTTTTCTCTTCACTTCCCTCTCAAAAATCAATCATCTTCTCTACCTTTCTTTTTATTTGTTATATATATATCTCGTTTTCCTCGTTTTCATGGCACCCGATCTCACACCTATCACTACTATCATGCATCCTTTCCTCACATTTCCATCCTCCTCTTCGGCTATATCTCATATTCGTTCCTTCTCCGATAAACTCATCCTTCACGGCCGTCGGATCGACTGGGCAGCAGTAGATCTCATGGAGCTGCATCTCGAGATGCTCCGTCTCCTTTCTTTTCCTCCTTACCGACGCATGTTCGAGATAGACGCTTCCGTCTATCAAGAACTTGTGTGTGAGTTCTTTGCTTCTTTTGAATGTCATTTTGAGACAATCAAATTTCGACTCGAAGGAGTTGACCGTGAGCTTTCGATAAGTACGTTTGGTGTTGCTCTCGGTTTATGGACGGAAGATGAGATCGAGACAAGTCTCTTCACTTCGGCGGTTACTTTAGGATAGTACGCAAGCTTACTGGAGCCACATTTGTCGTACACCTTCAGCTGCTATTTACTCTTATGCACTCTCGAAAGCTTCATACATCCATCTATCTCTCCGATACCTCCACTTTGTGTTGTCTCATACGATCACGAGTCGGAAAGATAGTACCGGAGTTGTCACCACACTTGATGCCGCTATACTCTCACACATCCGGCGAGGTGTTCATCTAGATCCAACGAGAGTGTTTGTGAAGCTAGTCCGGGATAATCCGAACCACCGGAAGAAGACACTGGGACTTGGCCCGTTCATCACGAACATGGCCCGTTATTTCCATATTGATCTCGAGGGATCAAATCTTACTCCGATTTCAGCGTCCACTGTTCCGGTAGACCGGAGTAATCTTCGGAGCATGGGGATCATTCGACGCGATAGAATTCACGGTTTTGTTCTCGTTCGACCTCGAGATTCTATGACCGCTCCGGATCTACCTCCGCAGCCTAACTTCTTCACCATCATCATCTTCGGTACCACCGCGGACGTTCACTCCTCGTTCGACTTTCGAGCGATTCATGATCGAGCACCTCGAGAAGGTCGAACGCGACACTCTCCAGTTTGGGACTCGGATAACGGTTCTACAACAACAACCGGACTATTATACGGCAAGACAGCCAGCTCCTTCGCCGGATTCACCTCCGGGCGCACAGTCTAGTCCAGACATCGGCCCGTGGCTCGAGGCACTTCATGGGGAAGTTCCGATGCATTCTACTCCAATCAACATACCCGAGAACCCCCCTACATCTCCACCGCATCCAGCCGAAGACTAGGTTTTTGTGTCGTTTTCGGTGTTTAGTTTTTCGATTTTCTGTTAATTCTAGTTTTCGTTTATCTTGTTGTTTTTAGTCTTTCTTAAAATTTTTAGCATTTATTTGCGCTTTTTGTACTTTCCTTTCTATTCTACTTATTTTATTTTCGGAGTTTAATTTTATTTGTTTTTCTTTTCCGCATTTTATTCCTATTTTCTTTTCATAGTTGTTTTCTCGCTTTCTTATTTTTCTTAAAATAAGTTGTGGGGTATTCGCTTTTTACACTAAGGACAGTGTAATTTTCAAGTTGTGGGGTAGGTGCACACACCGATGTTATCTCGTTTTTTCTCAAAATGCCAAAAATTTTCAAATTTTTCAAAATAATTAGTTTACTTGAAAAGATTATTTTGTGAACTTTTTGTGGGAATTTGATTTGCTTAGCCGATGATATAAACTATGTGTTGATTGTTAAAAGTCTCGAGATTTGATTTGTTTCATCTCGTTGATACTTGGTACGAGCATGATTATAGGAAAAATCCTGAAAATTTCTTTTGACATAGCTATTTTTGGTTGTTTGTTCCGATTAGTGGACTACTTTTGGACAACTTATTTGAATAGTATTATGTCTTTTGGGAATGGAAATGACTTGAAATTTCACTTGAAAATTCTTTGAGAGACTTGCCACAATTTTATTATTTTTGTTAAATAAATTGTTGAAATAAAAGGTTATTTGCATGTATCCTTTGCTACTTGAGCACCACTTCTTATGGGAATTGAATGCCCGGTGCCCTAAGGTCCTCGGGATTTGGGAGTCATCGGAGTGGAACTCACTACAAGGGTAGTTAAAGTTGATATTGTTAAGCAAATAATAAAAACCTTGAAAAAAAAAACCAAGTGAATAAAATTTTACTTTTGAATAAGTGGCTTGTTTCTTGAGATTTGATTGTGATTATTTCTCATTGTTGAAGTTTTTGATCGACCAAACCACTATTTGGATAGTTGCTTTGAAAGAAAGTTTTCCATTTGGATCATCAATTGAGATAGAGCACACACTTCACTCGGGATGATTTTATGATCGTTTTTCGTATTCAAGTTGAAAATGTTTTGTTCAAATTGAGTTTTCTTGATTTAGACATAAAACATTTGATGAGGTATAGAAGTGAATCATTCCTTTATCACTTTGTTGATGAGATCTTTGAAAAGTAAACTAGTCTATGTTGAAATTTTTGAGAAAATTCATGCACATCTTAAATAAATTGAATTTGCTTTTTGAGCTATTTGATGTTAGTTTGTTTCTTCTTAAACTTCTTTCATTTGATTTGCTTGAGGACAAGCAAAGTTTAAGTTGTGGGGTATTTCATAACATCAAATATGATCATGATTTGAGATATAAATTGTGCATGATTTGTGATTATAATTGTATTAAATTGAGATAAATTGATTGATTTTGGATTTAATTGCAAATATTCTGGTCTGGGTAACTCGGGGCAAATTGGTGAAAAAAGATAAATTTAGAGGCAAAAGTGCAACATTCTGGAAATGCGCTACGCCCGTGGACGATTTCATACGCCCGTATCGGAGTAAACTCCCGTTGCCCTGTGTGCATTACGCCCGTATGAATTAACTGTCTTCTTTACGCCCGTGGCACTCTGGATCAAATGCCCGTAAGGCGTAACTGCTTCTAAACGCCCGTAGAGCATAGAGGGCTACGCCCGTAAGGAAGCTCTGTCCAGAATAGTTTTTATGTAAAATGATGATTTTACCCCTGCTTTAGTTTATCTATAAATACTAGAATTTTTAGCATTAATCAGATTGGCTTGTATTGAGGTTTGATTAGGCTGAATTGTTAAGTAATTGTGAAGGTTTGGTAGAACTTAGAGAGAGATCTATACTTTGATTTTCCAATTTTCTTAGAGATTACTCTCTACTTGTTGTAGTATTGAGTATCTTGGGATTAATTTGGTAGGTTTGCCTCGATCCGTAAGGAAATTTTACTGAATATATTCTAGGGTATTTGGGCTACACAAATTGAAGATCCAAGTTGAAGAAGCAAAGAAGAATCAAGAGAAGGAGTTGAAGAGGAAGAAGGTTTAATGTCTATGTTTCACTTTCCCCTTTTCTTCTATTATTCCTTGTTATGCTTTGTAATTAGTTAACCAACCTTAGGAATTCTCATTTCTACATTTCTTATAGGTAGATTTGGTTGGTTTTATTTTACAAATTACTTGAGATATTGTGATGTTCTTGGATTGAATGATTGTGGTTTTATTGATTCGAATTGCAATTTCATTGATGACTTTAGATCTGAATTTTATCTTTAGTACAAGTTTTGATTTGAGATTGTGGTTTCGGATTAACACTAATTGTTAGGCCGGAACCAGGATATACGATTAGTGCCAAGTTGATGTGATTAATTTCCTATTGATGGACCGGAACCAGGATGATTGATTGGAGATTTGATCTTGTCAACATTCAAGTGTTCTTAATCTAGGAATTTCTTGCCACGAACCGTATGGAAGAGATTCTACTTTAAACTTGATTTTGGTGGAGCTATGATACTAGATCCAAGATTATCCTATACTTGGTATTTTGTATCCTCTTATCTCACCTATATTTTACTAAGAATTCCTCCCAACCTTTTTTACTTGCTTTATTCCTTACATTGTTCTTTACTTTGCTTTCTAGGATTTAGAATTCAATCTTATCATTCTTGATAATGGTTGGACTACTTGTTGAATGATTCTTATTCACAAATCATATTCATAATTAGTTTGATTATATTTTCCACACTAGAATTTAATAGAAGTCTTAGGGAAAAACGATTTTTATAAATTTAAAATCTGAATATCACCTTATTTACTAAACTATTTTGATAGGTGCTCTGCCTAATTGAGTTATTTTATTAGTGACAAACCTATTTTAATCTTGAGGATTCTTATTATTTTTAGTATTATTTATTCGTTTATTTTTAATTATTTATATATAACTCAAATAACACATCGGATATTTGGCGTCGTTGCCGGGGAATCCTATTAATTTTCGTGATGGTTTTCCTCTAAGTTTGTTGTAATTTTTGGGAAAAATTTTCATCAACGGTGTGAAATTTATAACGAATTAATTTTGATATGATTTGTTTTATGATATCATTCTCAAGTAACTTTTACTTTTCATGTCTAATTCTTAGAATATCTTTTATCTCTTTGATAGATCTTGGATATTTGCTTGTTCGATTTTAATTCATTTAGTTTAGATGTTTCAATTTCATTTGTTTCTTATTTCTTGTTGAGTAGTTTAATTTTGATTCTTTGATTTCTCTTATTCTTACTTTAGTAGTTTTCTTATGATTCTGTGTCCTAAGATACTCTTTATTTTTATTGATTGATTAATTATTTATATATTTCCGGAAAGGATACATTTTAATTTACATTATGAATTGCTTATTGTCTTATGCTTTCAATTTGATTCTCGTATTGAGTTTATGCCATGAAACTTAGGTTGATGCATGATACTACAATAGTTAATTAAATGGAAGATTTGTTAATGAATCTCGACCGTAGGAGATTTAATGAGTTGCCAGATTAGGACTAATAACTTACAACGACCGTACCGAGGTTAGACATCCTAATAATCTTGGGTTTGGAATTAATGCAAATCTTAAGGTTATGTTATTAAATTGACGCCTTAATAACTAATCTAAAAAGGTTTAGGATTACTTACAACGACCATTATTGAGGTAATCATTCTAGACAACTCGGGTATGGTAGTAAGATAATTCGAATTCATAATTGCCTTAGATCCGCTTGCAAGCTACACATTCGAACATTGTTCACCTTAGTTAACCATACGTACTTCATTAGAGATCTTAGCTAATTATCTTTCCATTCTTGTTTTTTAATATTTTTTAAACAACTTATCTAAATTGAATGGACACAAAAGACTAATTCCCTGAACCTTAAAGATTTTCATAATTGGTAGAAACTAACCAGCCGTCACCAACGTTCCCGAGGATACGATATTTATAAATATAAAATCGTGGTACTCCCGTGTTACTATTTGCATGCGATAGGTACTCTGCCTTAGTTGTGTTTGATTATGTGACACTGTTTTGTGAGATTATTTGCCTTATTTGATATTCATTTCTACTCACTCAAAACACACACCAAGCTTAGTACAAAATTTGACATGAAAGACTTAGGATCTGCTAAACGTATCCTTGGCATGTATATTGATATAAATAGAGCAAAAGGAAGTTTAAGACTTTATCAAAAACTATATCTTGATAGTGTGGTAAATAAATTCAGCATGAAAAACAGCAAAGCTGTGAATTTTCCTATTGAATCATTTTGTTTTAAGTAAAGATCAATGTCCAAAAACAACTTTAGATTTGTTGAAAATTGAAAATGTGCCATATGCAAATGGAATTGGTTCAATTATGTATGCCATAATTAGTACTCGTCCTGATCTATCTTATGCCATATCTCTATTAAGTAGATTCATTTCTAATCCCGGTATTGAACATTGGACTGCCTTAAAGTGGACATTGAGGTATATCAACAGTTCTGTTGATATTGGTCTTTACTATAGTAAATGTGATTCTGAAAAATTCAACTTGTATGGATTTGTTGACTCTAATTTTCCTAGGGATAAAGATACTAGAAGGTCTACTACCGCTTATTAATTAAAGCTTGGTAATTGTTGTGTGAGTTGGAAGTCTCAAATGCAATCAATTGTTACACTATCCTCTACTGAAACTGAATATGTTGCAATGTGTGATGCCTTTAAAGAGGCAATATGGCTTCAAGGTCTATTACATGAGATTAACTTGGTTGAGAAATGTGCTATAGTCTTTTGTGATAGCCAAAGTGCTATACACTTAAGCAAGAATCCTGTCTTTCATGACAGAACTAAGCACATAGAAGTTAAGTATCATTTTGTTAGAGAAAAGGTTATGAATAAAACTGTGAACCTGCAAAAGGTAAAAACAAAAGACAATGCTGCGGACTTTGGTACAAAGGTTGTCACAGAGAGTAAGTTTAGACACTGTCTGAATCTACTCAATATAAACTAATAATTGTCTTCTTGTGCAGGTACAAAGAGACAATGATAGTACTAGATGAGTTCATTGCACTATAGAGTTATGGTGTGTTTGGAATCAAGGTGGAGGATGTTGGAAATGAATCAAAACGACAAAGCACCACAAAGCATAAAACGACAACAGGATGGCACAAGAGTGCAACCTTATCGTTGAAGCCAAACAATGTCGTTCTGTTAAAGTCTAGATGCAATCTAGACCACTCAATATGATGATCCAACGACCACAATTGAAACCTCTCTTTAACCCATTTTACAAATACACATTTCATGTGTATTTCGGATTAGATGAATCGTTGCCCTTCTCTCTCTGGTCATGTTTCTAGAAGTTAGGGTTCTTGATCTATATTAGATAGGGTTATACTCATTCATGTGTAAATCTTTAATCGTTGTGTTTCTTTCTTAGATTTACTATTGGTTTTAATCTGTACAGATTATCCCCGTGTTGTATCTTTCATCGGAAACCCTTAGGGTATTCTGGTGTGTATTGGTAGGGTTTATCTTGAAAAGGGGTTCATCTCTGTATAAACGTTTGAATCTGATTTAGTGCAATGAGCTCTCTGCTGAGGCTCAATGTGGATGTACCACGATCTCACTTGTTGGTGAGATCTAGGAACCACGGTAAATCTCTGTGTCGATTTATTTTCCGTCTTTATATTTTCTGCAATTTTTTGATTAATCTTTCGGGTAAAGATCGAAATAGGATAAATTCCTAACAATGAGATTGAAATCCAAGAGTTCATATCATTTATTCCATTTGTGTTGATTCAACTACTCACTGAATGTGTATATATATCACATAAAAAAAAAATTATCAACCAGTTCTGAAAATTACAAAAACTTTAATCTTCTTTCTTGATAAGTAGATTTTAAAGCTTCTTAGGATTTCTATTCGTTTACTTTGTCTTATTCGTTGAATTCGAGTTACAGATTAAGAAGAAGGACATCGATCTTTCTAGATTTCACCACATTTGTTCAATTCCTTAATATTCTAAATTGGGTCCGGTAAGTTTATCTTTTTTTCCGTTTCTTTGTTTTTTTTTTAATATTCTGTTCAGTTCCTTTATTTCCCCTCAACTGGTGACCATAGTTAAGTTTTTCCTTCTTTGACGAATGTATAAAATATATTATAGTAATATTTTCTGTCTCTGTTTAATTCACAGTGTAATTTGTCTAAGTGTTAATAATTGATAGTAATATGTTCTTGAATAAGGAAAACCTTCTTGGGCACTGAGAGAAGAGTCTAATTTCATTTGGTTTTAGGATTGAATCAAGTTATTATTAATTAGTTTGGCTAGCATTATGTAAATAATGTACATGAATGTATACGTAACAGAGATATTATTTTGTTTGACAGTGGACTTGAAGGATATTTAAGTTTTTTAATCTAAATTGAGAATAATAGTTTTCGGGGGTTAAATATCCACAAATAAAAGTTGGTAAATCAAAATCACAAGCTTCCTACCCTAATTATATCAAGATTATTTTTATCTTAATTATTTAAATTCCTCGAGATATCTCAACAGATTATAGGATACTTTTAATTTAAAGGCCTCTACTAATGTATCTTTAAGAAGGCATCTTAAATTCAATCTTGCACTCTAATTCATTTTCCTTAGTGCATTTGCATATAGAAGAGAGAGAGAGATGTTGTTCAATTTTGTTCTACAAGATTTCTCTATTTGTTGTCCCCTTCCTTTGATCTCTTTGCACATTGTAAAGGCGAAGCATATATATGTATATATACATATATGCTTCTCTACTTCTAGTTACTTTGAGAGTGGACTTGTATTGTATTCTTTTTGTTGTCAATACAACAATATATATATATATATTAATTATCTTAGTACTTCAAATCAAATATATATATATATATATATATATATATATATATATATATATATTAATTATCTTAGTACTTCAAATCAAATAAACTTCAACAAATTCTTTAGTAAGGTTGAAAATAGCAATTTGTTTGTACTCTCTAATTTTAAGTCAAAATATAACCCAAAAAAGTAAAACTCATTTTTCTATTATTTTCTTTTGATTTATGGAACTTGAAAACTAAAAGAATTGAATAAATATATGAAATTTAAAAACACAGATAGCATAATTGTAATTAAGTTAAATTTTTAGTTTTTCAAAATTTTATTTTTAGTTTTTTTTAACCATTTATATTGACAACTTTTGAGTTTCGATTTTTACATGTTTATAATGGTATGTTTGTGTTTTTTTTTTTAAATAGTATTTATCGTTTTATTTTTTACTTTAATCTTTATTATTATTTTTCTTTTAACTTTTTGGTTCTTAAACTAATTTGTTGTTATTATTATTTGTGTTTTTTTTATTTTTGCATTTTTAACAAATGAAAAATTTTAAACTATTTCTCTTTAATTTATATTAATAATTTTTTGTTATACTAAACAAAATTTTGATTTTTAAAAAAAAGTAAAAAAAGCATATCTATAATTTTTGTTTTGCTGGACATATCTATAATATTTTAATTTTTTAATAAACTCATAATTATGAATATTTCATTTTTTTAAAAAAAAATTTATCTTCATAATTATAAATTTACTTAAAATTTTGAATCTTATATATAATTTTATTTTCAAAAAAAATATATGATAAAAAACTTAAAACTATATTTTATAAGAAAATGATGAATTATAGGTAAAAATTAAGATGATAAAAATTTTAAAATAAAGAATATACTTTTAACTTAAAATTATATATGTTACTAAATTAGAGAGAATATAATATTTATGTAGCTATTTAAATTTTTAAATTCATATATTTATTTATCAAATGTAAGATTAATGAACAAATAATAATAATAATAATGATAATTAATTAATGAAATAAGAATGAATATAATTAAGGTTGTCACTAATCTTCAATCATCTAGGCAGAGTACAATTAGTGTTAACCCGAAACCACAATTCCAAATCAAAGCTTAAACTAAGAATAAAATTCAGATCCAAAGCAATCATTGAAATTGCAATTCGAATTAATAAAACTACAACAATTGATCCATGAAAATCATAAAATGCCCAAAGTAATAAGTAACATAAAACCAACCATTTCTACCTAGGAGAAATGTAGAAGAAAGAGTTCCTAAGGTTGGCAACTAGATACAAGATAGAAAATACAAAAAGTAATAGAAGTAAGCAGAAGAGAGATGTCGTTATCAATTGGTCGTTGACTCGGGAATGACTCCTCTTCTTCAACTCCCTCTTTGATCTTCCTCTTGTTCTTCTTCAAGCTTCTAGGTTGATGTAGATAGGTTCCTCTAGTATAGCTCCAATGAACTTCCTTACGTGTCGAGGAAAATCCACAAAAACCAACTAGAGACAGTTATAACTACAACAACTGGGGAATAATCTATAGAAAAATCGGACTTACAAATTGTATAGAAAATTCACTAAGTCTAAACCAACAATATGGAATGATATTCAAAGTGTAAACATACAAACCATCCAAAAACTAGTCAGCCTAAACACTGCTAAAAATCCTACTATATATAGATAACCGAAACCAGGGGTAAAATAGTCATTTCACAAAGGAAATAGTGATCTGGCCCTCACTACGGGCGTAGTGAGTGCATCGGCTATGGGCGTATTTGGTGCATTACTCACTACGGAGGTAGTGAGTTCATGTGCTACGGGCGTAGTGATCTCATCATTACGGGCGCGAAGGGCATAGTGACATCATTCCAACCGTAGTGCATCCTCTAAGGGCGTAGTCATCTTCCAAAAAATTGTATTTTCAACCCTTAATTTATTCTTTTCAATCAATTTAGCCCGAAAGTCACCTGAAACAGAATAATTGCAATTAAATCCAAAATTAATCAATTTATCTCAATTATACACAATAAAGGTCAACAGTTATGCACAAATAATACTCCAAAACATGATCATATTTGATGTCATCAAATACCCCACAACTTACGCTTTGCTTGTCCTCAAGCAAATCAATAAGAAAGGTTTTAAAGAAAACTCAAGACAACCAAATAAATCAATTAACAAATTCACATCAATTACATATGCATAAAATTTTTCAAATATTCCAAGCTAACTAGTTTACTCTTCAAAAATCTCGTAATCAAAATGTTCTAGGGAATGATTCACTTAATATGCCTCATCAAGTGCTTCATGTCTAAGTCAAGAAAAATCAATTTGAATAAGTCATTTTCAACTTAAATACAAGAAATGATCATAAAAGAATCCTGAGTGAAGTGTGTGCTCTATCTCAATTAGTGTTTCAAATAGCAAATTTCCTTTCAAAGCAAATTACTCAAATAGTGTTTCGGTCGATCAAAAACTTCAACAACGAGACATAATCACTATCAAATCTCAAGAAACAAGCCACTTATTCAAAAATAAATTTTTATTCAATTTTATTTTTATTTTTTCAAGGTTTTTCCGTTTGCTTAACAATATCAACTTTAACTACCCTTGTAGCGAGTTCCACTCCGATGACTCCCGGATCCCGAGGACCTTAGGGCACCAAGCATTCAATTCCCTTAAGGAGTGGTGATCAAGTAGCAAAGGATACATGCAAACAACCTTTTATTCAACAATTTATTCAACGAAAAATAATAAACACGTGGCAAGTCTCTCAAAGAGTTTTTCAAGTGAAAACACAAGTCATCTCCATTCCCAAAAGACTTAATACTACTCAAATAACTGTCCAAAAGTAGTCCAATAATCGGAATGGCTAACCAAGAATAGTTGTGTCAAAAGAGTTTCAGGACTTTCCTATAATCATGCTCGTACCAAGTATCAACAAAATGAAACAAATCAAATCTCGAAAATTTTAGCAATCAACAAATATTATATATCATCGGCTAAGAAAATCAAAATCCCAACAAAAAGTTCACAAAACAATCTTTTCAAGTAAACTAATCATTTTGAAAATTCGAAAAATTTTGGCAAATTTTGATTTGTTTCAAGAAATATGGCCAACAATAACACAAATTGAGATAAAACGAGCACACACCTCCAGAAAAAGCTAAAGATAGAACG
The DNA here is from genome assembly GCA_025388415.1 of Cynanchum wilfordii. Classification (NCBI taxonomy): domain Eukaryota; kingdom Viridiplantae; phylum Streptophyta; class Magnoliopsida; order Gentianales; family Apocynaceae; genus Cynanchum; species Cynanchum wilfordii. The sequence goes on along the minus strand of JAHSUH010000781.1, from coordinate 6,396 downwards.
CAAACAGCGGACGGAGAGTTGGTCAGACGACAACTTGCAGTCTAGTAAAGTGAAGCAGCAGAGAAGACTCGGTAAAAAGAGTTTTGAAAATGAAGGGAAAACGACCTTCCTCAAACTTTGAAAAGACAATGATGACAAAAAAGGCAAAAGGGAAAAACGGAAACTTCCTTCTACTAAAGATATTTTCTCTACACGAAATCCCCAGCATTCATTGTCGGCGTAGAAGCACACTGGGCATAAAACCCTAGGTGGCGCAAACGACGATTGACAATGATGAAATTCAAACGTTGTGCCCAAATGTGAAAACTCCAAAATTATGCTTTGGTCCCCCCGAGATGCACAACGTCCAAGTAGATTTTCCTCGTACGTCGTAAGGGGCCACCGAGAGTAACTAAAGTCCCAAAAGGTCCACGTAGGTTGGACCATCCAAGGTGGATTCCACGAAGGACCGACGTGGTCCCGGATAGGACTCCTCCGAGGTCTAGCCAGCGACTAGAAGTACAAACATTCGGAGCATGATCTCTCGAAGGAAATATTCTCACCGAACTCCACATTAAATGCACCTGACCCGACATACACTGTTTGGAGCCACTATTGTAGAATTGTCGGGCTAGGACCACCCCAAGTGTCACTTTCTGGTTGGCCACGTGATAACACGAAAATGTATCACATTCTTAGGGGGTATTTTAGGTATTGTTATGGTATAATTTTGCCATAATTGCATAGAAATATCTTTAAAAGTGTTTATTTTGTTAGAGGAACGAGTACTGGACTTATTTGCATTAAATGTGCAAAAAGAGGGACTAAATATGCAATTTTCTGCTCAACACGATTGCAACACGGCCTAAACACGATCGCAACATGGGGCGCGACACGGTTGTAACATGGGTGCAACACGCCCGTATCGTTCGGTGTCAACATGGTCGCAACACGGTGCGTGACACGGGCGTGTTGAGTCAAAATCAGATTTTTCAACTGTAAAATGTCAATTTTACCTCTATTTTCGGTTATCTATAAATAGTAGGATTTTTAGCAAAGTTGATGGTTAGGCTAGTTTATGGATGGTGTTATGCTATCACTTTGAATACTCTTTTCATATTGTTGGTAAGACTTTGAGAGTTGTTCTATACACTTTGTAGTTTTCCTATTTTCTATAGATCACTCTCTACATTGTTGTAGTTATGAGTGTCTCAAGAGTGTTCTAGTTAGTTTGCCTCGAAATGTAAGGAAATTAGCTAGATCTATTCAAGAGGATTTGTTCTACAACAACTTGAAGATTGAAGAAGAGCAAAAAGAGATTTAAGAGGGGAGTTGAAGAGAAAGAACGTTGATCATTTCAACGACACCTTGTTACGACACATTTCTTTCCATTTATTCTATTACTTCTTGTAATTTCGATTTTGTAATTAGTAGCCAACCTTAGGAACTCTCTTCTCTTCTACATTTCCCTTAGGTAGAAATGGTTGGTTTTATCTTACAATTCACTTTGGGCATTTTGTGGTTTTCATGAATTGAATATTGTGGTTTTATTGATTTGAATTTGCAATTTCTATCTTAGCTTTGGATTTGAATTTCATTTTATGTTTGAGCTTTGATTTGAAGTTGTAATTTTGGATTAACACTAATTGTTAGGCCGAAACTAGGACATATGGTTAGTGCCAAGTTAATGTGATTAATTTTCCTATTGATGGATTGGAACTAGGATGCAATATAGGAGATTTGGTTGTGTTAACATTCAAGTGTTTTCAATCTATGAATTTCTTGCAATGAACCATATTGAAGAAGTTCTACTTTAGACTTGAATTTGGTGGAATTATGATAGTTAATTCATGATTATTTTACCCTTAGTAACTTGTATCCTCCATTTTACCTATGATTTACTTTGAGTTTCTACCATCCATTACTTGCTTAATGTTCTACTTTTCTTTATTTTACTTTGTTTCTTAGGAATTGTTAGATTCAATCTCATCACCATTGATGTTGGTTGAATAAACTCTAGATTGATTAATTCTTCCAAAACATTATAATAGTTGATTTCTTTATAACTTCTTACACCTAGTCTTAATAAGGATCGTGGGGAGAAACGATTTTATAAATTTTAAAGTCTTGATACTTGCTTTTATAAACTAACTACATGATAGGTATTCTGCCTAGATGATTGTAGCATTGTGACAAACTCAATTATTCTTATTATTATCTTATTAATTTAATCATTATTTTACTCATTTATTTATCTAAATTTTATTTATGAAAAGTGATCATCGGATTTTTGGCACCGTTGCCGGGGATTCTTATTAATTGATTCATAAATTTTTTCTCCTAATTCTTATATTTTTGAGGAGATTTTTATGGTAATGGTGTAGATCTTATAATTTTTCAACTATTTCATGTTTTGTTTGATGGAATCAATCTCTAGTTTCCTTCATTTTTCTTGTCTTTTTCTTAAATAATCTTTGATCTTCCTCATAGATCTTGGATTGTTGCTATTCATTGGTTGAGTTGATTCTTTAGTTGAGATATTTTGATTACTTGTTTAGACTATTTTTCGAGTTCTACTTGATTTAGCTATTCTTGTTCTTAGATTGTTCTTGTTCTTGTTCTTATTATTGAGCTTGTTAGAATCTTATGTTACTTGAGATTTGTTTTTATTGTTTTCTTTCATTTCATGTTCTTAGGATTTTCCTTTATTTAGATTATATATTTTGGTTAGCTTATAGTGTAGATGACTTTAGTTTAATGATATTAGAATTTAGTTAGAATTTTGGTTAGTATAGATCCCTTAGGATTAACTTTTTCCTTAGTAATTTTGGTTAGAATATGGTTTTGGTACTTTAGATTTGGGTTAACTTTAGTTGATTTAGATTAGATATCTTAGTGAGTTTCATGCTTTAGATTAGGTTAGATTTTGGCTCCTTCCTTTTTGTTCTAGGATTGCATTTAGATCTTAAGTTTAGTTTCTTAGTTTAGTCCTTAGAATAGAGCTTAGAACTAATGCTTTCTTATTCTTCTTGCACGAGTTTCTTTTGCTTTAGTACTTTTAGTATATCTTATCTAGCTATTAGGTATGGTTAGTTTAGGATCTAATTAGCTTACTTACTTGTTTTCATGTTTTCTTACTTGTCTTTACATATCTTAATGTTTTACTTACTTGCTTTGTTTTGTTTTTTAAATAGATTGATACTACTTTTGTTAAGTCTATTTCATGTCTTAGGTTTATTTTCTTGCTTTATGTTCCATGATTAATTCTCTTACTAAGGTAGTTGCTATAGATTTTGTCTTGATTCTTAGGTATTTTGGTAGAATATCTTAGTTCATTTCTTTGCTTAGTCTTAGCCTCATTACTTGTATTTCATTTCTTAGTTAGCATATCATTTTCATATCTTATTACTCTTAGTTAGCTTTAGAGTTTAGTTAATAGTTAAGTTGTTGAAGTTAGTATTTCAATAGTGTCTTCAACTCATGAAGATCACTATCTTGATGCTTACTTTCATTATATTTTAAGAATTATGTTAGGTGTTTTCATGCATTTTACTTTTTGTTAGCTTTATTATATGCTTAATATGAGATTAGGTGTGGTTTGCATCTAGATTTTCTTACTTTGCATATACTATTAGGATGTAGCTTTAGCTTGCATGATTTGTCTTTAAGAAATGGTCACCATTACTTTTCCTTAGAACTGCATTTTTATTATTGTATTTAGTATTCTTAAGTTCTTAGGTAATATGTTAGTTTAGTTTTTGATTAGGAAGCATTCTTAGAAATTAATTCTAAGAAATGCTAGTTTAGTGACCAACATTTCCATATTAGCTATTTTATTTACTCCAGTAGTCATATTCCATTTTCATTTTTCAAATTACAATAATCTTTCTAGTAATTATTGTGTATATAGATTTCGTTTACATGATGCTTGTATATATTTTAATTGCATGAACTCTTATGTCTGCATGTTTTGTTTTGTATATACAGTTTGTATGACTTTTATGTCATTTAGATATTATGCATGATAGTTAGGTGTTTCTATGATATTTTTAAGTAATTTTTATGACTTATGCTATGAAATTCTAGTTTGTATTGTTTTTGCTTGTATTATAGGTAGCTTTCTTAAAATTTCCATATGTATAATAAATTGTATTTTGTTTGCTTTACACGTCAGTAGCAGTAGTAGATGTATATATATATATATATTATATATATATGTTTCATTTCATTTTGTTTAATTTATTAGATATTTGCATGGTTTCTTTGTAATTTCAATTTGCATGGTTTTGCAAATATTGCAGCATTTAGATACAGTGGCTAATTGCATATTATTTTCTCTGCTTTACAATTCTTATTGCAGTAGGATACCATTTCATTTCCTCTGTTTTTCAAAAAATTTCCAGTAACCATATGGTTCATTTATCTGTTTATCTGGTTCACTATGAGTTTACTCATATTTTGTACAAATTCCAGAAGTTTTCCCCTTCTCTTTCCTCTGCTTTTATTCTACCCGATAGCAATGCACACCTCATTTTTCAATTCTTTTTCGTCCAGATTTGATTTGTAATTGATTTCCTTTATTTTTCTAATTAATTTTGCATGCTATTCAATTCCATTTTTACTCTTACAAAAGTTTCTTCCATTTTATTCTTTCTTAGTGTTCTTACATTTATTTTCTCTTTTACTTCGTTGAATTAGTTTAATTCATTTTCCTCATTTGTATTGAATGGATTAGTATTATTTCATCTTTCTTAACTAATCTTTCTCTTTTCTTATTTTGTAGGTACTTTGATTTCCTCTTCTCGTGTTTCTTTATTTTTGTGCAGGATCTTATTCTATATATTTCTAGATCTGGAATTTGGTTATTTTTAGTGTTTTTTACACTTTCCCATATTTTTAATTTTTACTGTTTTTCTTATTTCTCACTGATTTTGGGTGATTAATTTGTCCAGTATTTTTGGTATAAATTCCAGTTCTAACTCTTATTTCTGTTTCTCAGCTGTACAGAATTTTTCTGAATTTTTTTGACTGATTTCTGAAGTGTATTTGAGTTTCACTGCTGAATTTTTCTCTGATAATTGATTTTTTAGTACCAGAATTGCTCTAAACATTTTTATACTGTTTTGCAGGAAATTCCAGGTCTGTTTTTGGACTTTAGGCAGTAGCATTTCCTTTGTTCTTAAGTCTTTTATTTAATTACCATTTTGCTAGATTTTTGTAATTATTTGGTCATTATTTTTTATTTCTACTTGTTTTCCTTTTACTTGTATTACGTTGTTTAATTCTATAATTAAGTTTTCTTATATTTGTTTTCATTATTTTGCATTATGTTTTGGATAATTCTTAATTTTTAGTTGATTAAATTTCTTAATTTTATTTATTTGATTATACATTGTTGACTGAGTTGAACATTAGCTTCATCATTTTCGGCGAATTTGCCTTCAACACAGGTGTGTCGCGAATTCACAACACGCCCGTGTTGAACCCGGACTCCTATATATACTCCCATTTTTGAATTTTCAATTCACTTTTTCTTATTGTTTTCCCTCTTAAACAGATATTAGTACTTTCTTTCGTTCGAAGTTTTGATTCTACTTTTCAAATTTTATTTTTCTCTCTCTTTTCTCAATGGCTCATACGTATTCTAAGGTTCGTTCTCCATCACATGCTTTCCTCGACTTCCCGGCGGAGCATGTCCTTGCACGAGATCGACTACGTTCTTTTGAGGGACGATGTATATTACACAGAAGGAGGATCGACTGGCGAGTTGTTTCCACACTCGGAGTTGAGGCCGAGCTGTGATAGAACACGAATTTACATACTTTTAATCCCTTGTACTTAGCATTTATTACATCTAATTTTATTATTATTTGGTCTTTTATATTTTATTTTGATTAATATAATAAATTTGGATTTATAATATTATTAAGCTAATTGGGCTCTTTTATTACTTTTATTTTTCAGGCCCAATATCTTGAAGTCTTACCTTAATTAATTAAGCCTGCAATTTACAAAGCTCATAATAATGGGTTAATAAAACTAGGCTAATTAGGGTAAAAGGAGGCAGCCGTCATTCATTCATTCTTAGCAAATTTTCGAGGTTTAGAAAAGAGAGGAGAGATGGAGATTACGATGGCCGCCTAAGCTTCGATTCAGTTCGGTGAATGATTTCAAGACAAGTTTCGAGTTCATGATCCAAACAAATTCGTGGTTCTAAGATAATTTCCAATTTTGAATTCAATACTTTAAACAATTCAATTTTAGATCGATTGACTAAATATTGAAGAGGTGTTTTTACTTGATTCTTTTGATGATTGTTGATTAGAGTAAGTTGGGATTTTATTATTTGTGATTGATTTCAATTTTGGACAATTTTGTTGATTGGCCATTGTCTTGATATTATCACGGTTCTTAGAT
>JAHSUH010000780.1:0-22132 GCA_025388415.1 Cynanchum wilfordii | reverse complement strand
TTTATATATATCATTACCATACCCTTACCTAAGCCCCATTACAACCATTATAAAGTCCCTTTGATTATTGCATTTGATTCTTATGTGTTGGTGTAGATTTGATTTACTTGCAAGCCTATGGTAATAGCATGCTTTATTCTGATTTTGAGAGTAAATACACCCTAAACACTTTGAGAGTATTGAGGTTGAGTGTAAACACTTTGAGAGTATTGAGTGAAACCATGTGAGGGTGTTAAGGTTTGTTGCACTTGATTTCGACGAATGGATGAGATGCTTGAGTTTTTGCTAAAATTTATCCTATTAATGCTTATTCTCTTGATTGTTGTTGAGATTCGATTCATCGATATGTACTTAGCTCTTATTTGGATTCTTGGGTGTTGAAAGAGACAAAAAGGAGAGAGAAACGAAAGTTATTGTGTTCACATAATAAGAAAATGGACATTTTTTTTTCTTAGTTTCTTAGGATATCTTAGTTTCTTTCTTTCTTTATAAACTTCAATGAATTTTGATTCAAAATCCACAATTATTGGAGAAGGGAGAGAGTTTTCTCACTTCTAATTGTCCTGTTCTTGTATGTATATAAACCTACCTTACGTTATAATTAATTGCTGCCTTTACTTGAAACATTGATGAAAACTTAGGATAATTAATTCTGCTCTTTAATATATCTTATCTATTCTCTATTTGACGTAGTTCTCTTTATATATTTCCTCAACTGTTTATATATTTGTTGTGAATTGGGGAAATTACCTTTAATGGAGTTTTAATTTGCAAAAAGATCTATTTAGGCTCAGTTTTTACTTCCACCAAATTTCTGCTACTTGTTTTGAGAACTAAGCGTGTGAAATATATTACTTAATGGCATACTTGATATGAAATGATGTATTTGAGGAGACTTCTGTTTGTTGTAAATCTCTCTATTTTCCCTTGCTATGCATAAAATTTCTGTTGGTTGCTTTCCTTGGCTTTTAATTTGGTGATGCTTTTATAAACCTACTCGCTCGTGGTGTTTGTTAGACATGCATTTTGTGGTTTAGCAACAATGATTCTGATTGATGAGGTTGGTTATTTGGACTTGCCTCAGCTCAACTGTTTATTCTGTATTTGACCTATTTCTCTTTATATATTTCCTCAACTATTTATATATTTATTGTGAATTGGGAAAATTACATTTAATAGAATTTTACATTGCAAAAAGATCTATATAGGCAAAGTTTTTACTTTCACCATGCTTTTGCTAGTTGTTTTGAACTAAGCAGTTTAAATGTATTACTTAAATGATTTTGAAAGTGTTTGAAGAGACTTCTATCTACTGTAGTTGACAATATTATTTTAGGACTAAAATTCTTTGTTTTTAGTATTTTATGTTTATATTTCCCATACATTCTTGTTTTTATAGTCTTTTAGTTTCCGACTTGTATTAGGATTTAGTTATTATTGGTTATCTAATCTACTTCTTTAGGCCTATAGGATTCTATTCAAGGTAGGCTCTCTTTAGATTAGCTAGAAAGTTTAAATACAATTTTGCTTGTCTTTAGTCGGCCTTGGCTTTGCTATTGGATCATCCACTCTATTGCAGTATTGGGAGATCATTTTGTTGAAGAACTGGAAAATAAAACTATTGACTTTCTTGCTGCCAGGCCCTTTTTCAAATGTTTGAGATTATTTTGTTTTGAGGAACTGTTTTTTTTTTTTCTGATCCATTTTATTCCTTATGTTGTTTGCATTTTTATGTGTGGGAGTATGCTATCCTGTTGATTTTGTCTGTATTAATCTCAGTAACTTACTCATAGTGATGCCAAAAATTTCATAGTGGAATGGAGAAAAGGAGAGAGTTATTTATGTCCCAAGTTTAAATTGTTAAAAGGAAAAACGGGAGTAAATATACCACTATTTAAAAAGAAAATAACCTTCTTCCTCTCACCTAGAAAAAGAGAAGAAAAGCCAAAAGAAGAAAAAAAAAGAGGAAGGAAATGAAAATAGTATTACTGTCTTGGTCTAGCTCAAGTGATTAAAACTTGCATTATGGTTCCTGTAAGTTGGGGGGACATCTATGATTTTTTTTTTACCTTACATTTTTTCTGAAATTTTGATGTGAAATTTTGATTTACATTTTACAGTAACATTCTCTTATGTTTTGTAGGATCCAAATGGTGAATATGGTGGTGGACCTGGTCAAGTAAGTGCTCTCTCCTCTTTCTGGATGCTATTTATATTTGAAACTAGAATAACCCGTTTCCTCATTTGAGCAGTTGCCAATCTTGCCACGACTTATGCAGCAGTCAACTCACTTTTGACTCCAGGAGGTAAAAAAATCTTTGATGTAAATTGATAGGTATATATATACAAGTACTTGTTTTGATGGAGCAGTTCATCATTTACTGTCTCTGACATGGATCTTTTCTCAGGGAAAAAGTATATTCATTTTTGTTGCAAATGAAAGAAACAACTGGGACGCTTCAGGTTAACACAGCTTCCATTTCAATGATTAATACATTTTATAGATAGATTAATACAGAGAGAGTGAGTGACAAATAATATATTGTGTAATTATTTTAATATTATGTGTGTTGCATATATGAGGTATCTCCCCTTTGCTTCATCCGACCATATGTTTTCAGAATGCATTTCCTGTGTCTTTTTGAAATTATAATATGTTATTTTCCTTGATGGTTGTTTATGTTTATTTTATTCCATGTTACTGGATTTAAAGTATGAAATGATGCATGAATTTTGATGCTTCCTGTTCGTGCTTGCTATACTTCCGTAATTTTTTGGCTCTCTCTATAAGCACTGTCATGTTTTTGCTATGTTTCCGCGTCTAGCATTTACTTCTCTGAGTTTTCTGATCATTAAGTGTCACATTACTTATTTCATGATTTCCCTTGCACATTATTTTATCAGGTTTTCAGTGTTGTTAACATATTGGATGACAAGCTGGTTGCAAATTTGAGAAATTACATTGCAAGGTTGGTTTTAAACTGCAAGAGTTTCTATTATTTCCTTTTCTTACTAGATCTATCAGTGGTTGCTTGGTATTTTGTTCAGAATGTCATTGGATGCCGTTCATTTGCATGCATAATTCTTTGCATTAACTATGTTGGCCTGTGGTCCATAAGACATGCTTAGAGTTTTGAGTATTACCCATATGTTGGGGTTTAAATCTCCTCTTCTCTTCAGGCTCTCAGGGCCTATATATTTGAGATTGTTTTCAAACTCCTGTGCTTGAGTTGAATTTACTTCTCTTAACAGAATCAAACACTAAATTAATGGCAATAATATGTTACTAGGTTGATGCCTTGGTACAACCCGGCCTTCATGAATTGCATTGAATTTTTGTAGTTTTTCATTTTAAAATTGTAGTTGGCTTGGTTGGTAATGCTGCCACATATGGTGAAAAACTCATGGTATGTGTGTTGGATTCTTGTACAACTAACATCAGAAGTATCTTTTGCGTATTTTCCTGTTCCTTCCTTCTGTCTTTCATTCATATCCATGACAAATTTAGCAATTTTGGAAGAACTCTTTTGAGGTCTAATACTTCTTAAGCTTTAAAGTTTTGAAAGACTTTTGAAGATTTAACATAGTTGCGTGTTGCATTTCTTTATTCGTTAATTCCATCCATATACACACGTGTCTGCATATAGATGTTATCCTTCAGGATTTTCTTTTCAGATAAATTGTATTATGGATTTTATCTCCCTCAACACTAAACTAATCTTTGTTTGTTTAGTTGTCAGATTTATGAAGGTGGAATAGCTGGAGAACCTGGTTGTGAAGCTCTTGGAGGGTAAGATAGAAAAATAGGTTTTGTATGAATGATGGAATTTTGTATCTTACATTTTATCTGTTTAACTTTGATTCTTCCATAACTACTATGAACAATAACTCAGTTAGGTATATGATTGACTTAGACAAGAAGATGAACATAGGTTTTTTATGAAACAATTAGTGAACTTGCGTTTTTATTTTTTCCCCATTTTTCCATGCTATGCATAAAATTTATGCGGGCTGCTTTTCTTGGATTTTAATTTGGTGATGTCTTCATAAACTTACTCGTCTGTTATGGTGTTTGTGAGGTATGCATTTTGTGGTTTTGCAACAATGATTCTGATTGATGAGGTTGATTGTTTAGACTTGCCTCGGTTAATTGCAAGTTTTTTCTTCCTTTTCCAACTCAACTGTTTATTCTCTATTTGATGTAGTTCTCTTTATATTTTTTCTCAATTGTTTTTCTATTTGTTGAGAATTAGGGAAATTACCTTTAATGGAGTTTTACTTTGCAAAAAGATCAATTTAGGCAAAGTTTTTGCTTTGACCAATTTTTTGCTACTTAATGGCATACTTGATATGAAATAATGTGTTTGAATAGACTTCTATTTCTACTGTTGTTGGGCCTATTTGACGCAGTAGTATTTTAGGACTAAAACTCTGTGTTTTAGTATTTTTGTTTATATTTTCCATACATTCTATGTTTTTATTAGTCTTTTCTTTTCTAACTTGATTTTGAATTTAGTTATTACTAGTTATCTAATCTATTTGCTTTAGGCTTTTATGATTCTATTCAATGTAGGCTCTCCTTAGATAGGCAGCAAAGTTTGATTATAATTATATTTTTATGGAGAGAATTTCTCCCTTGTAACTAAGGTAAAGCCTGAGCTTTTTCCCTGTGCCTGTTAACTATATCACCCTGCACCACTAGGGCTTGTTAACCAATAGGTTCTTTGTGATCGTTAAGTTCCTTTCTATAAACACACTTATATGCTCTATTTCGTTTGATTTCCTATGAATGGGATCCTGGTTGTCTTTTCAGTAGCCATTTTGTGCTTTAGCAGGCATCTTAGAACAATATATAAACAGATTCTATATCTAATCATGGATCTCTTTTATTCATCTGACTGCAGGTCTTTGTTGCATTTCTTGAACAACATTGCCAGGATTGGCTCGTCTTCAGACAAGATTGGGAAGGTGGATTTCAGGGTGGAACTAACAAACTGGTTGATGGGTTATATTCCTTCTGGCAGGTGATTGCTCCCCTTCCTCTTCTTTATTTTTCTTGGAGGGGTATATTTCGGATGTCTACTTTAAATTAATAAGTAACTCACTAAGTGCCTTACCAGGGAGCAGTTGGGGTAATGATACAAAAATAGGATTCAGTTATTGCTAAACAACTGGGGTGCCAAATACTCTAGACTATGGCTGCAGTTCGCAAGATCACTCTGATTCTGCAGCATCAGATTTATCTGATGTAGAAGATTGTGCAGAGGCCATTACAGACCGTATTGATAGTGCTTTTGATATTAACCAAGGTATGCAAACTTTGATTGAGTAAACTCTATTACCTATTTTTTAGGTCTAGTAGGTTCAGACAGCCTTTCTTAGGATTTTGTTTTTATTTTTCTTCTCATCTTTTCTTCTGTTTCTTTGCATTATGGTGGAGAGTTCGTTAAATGTTGCAATGTTATGGGTTAGAGGAATTGAGTTAGGTCCTGCAAGAAAGTAATACCACCGAGCTCCCGCAAATGAAATTAATGGTATTGCTCACCTTGTCACTACTTTTATGTTACTTTCCTAGATTTGTTACCTTATTTAATTTTTTATTGTTTGTGTTTACACTCTGCAGAACTCAAGAAACAACCTGTGATCGTAGCACATAGCGAGAACAGTTTCAGTACACAATCCAGAAAAGAAAAGAACATGATGGTGGTACAACGTTGGCTGAGAAAAATCCTAGAACAGATTCACCTGCAGCAGAATCCTCCAAAGGTTATCTTCCTCTATTTGCTTTTCCTTCTTCTTGAGATTGAGACCTTGCACTGAGAATAGAATCCTCCTTAACTTTTACAAGAAATAGATTCTAGGATTTCCTATGATATATAAATTGATCAATAGCATGCATATTCTTGAATAGTTTAAATTGCTTAGTCCTTTGAAACTATTGTGCTAGCTAAGATTACTGGAATTTTCTGAAAATTTTTTAGCACAACCATGATTAGTGAGTTGTTTGGTTTAATGGACTACTTCTGTTGTTAAATCTCTTTAGAATTTATAATTTCTTTGAATAGCTACTTGAAATGATTTCTTTTGGATGAATAAATCTGTCTTGGTGGGGAAGCAGAAACACAAGAAAAGGAATTTTATTGATTGGTATTTAAATTATGTCAGAGAGAACATAGTTTATTCCATATACTTGTGCTTCCCTAGGTAATGCATTTCCCTTTTCCATGATTGCACTCTAATGCTTGACTAGTCTATCTCCTGATATGTTTATCATTTGTGACGAGCATCATCTCAATTCAGCTTTGATATCCTTGCCTATATGATTTCATTACCTTTATTACCTCATAAAGCCACTTTGACCTGTTTTGTTGTTTCTTCTTATTTATATTTGACTAATATGTGCAAGTCTAGATTCTGTGTGTGATTTGGTGGGGAATATATTTGATTTCTGGTTTCTCTTGTAAATAGAGTTTATGGATTTAGCTTCCCACAACATGCTGAACTTGCTGAATTTTGTTTCAAATCCTTGAGTCTCCTGATATGTTCTTGAATACTTAAATTCGTTGAGTATATATTTTTGTTTTGAATTTTAATACATGATGGAGTTGAGCATGATTAGAGTTTTCTTTAAAATTTACATGATAGTGTCTCATTAATTTTGTTGATTGAAAAGTGCACAAATTTTGATTCAAATAAGCCATTCTAGTGAGCTTTTGAGCCTATGAGCAACTTGTTATATTCTGCTCCATTTTTTCTTTGTTGTGTGGTATCAAATTTAGTGTGTTTATTCTAGAACTTGCTTGTGAATGCATTTTGGAACTACACATTTGGATTGATGCTTTAATGTGATAAGGGCAAATTAGGAATCAAACTCTTGCGCCTTTGATTTTAAAACCTTTTTGTTTCGTTTCTTATTTACCTTCCTTGAACATTTTACCAACTAGTTAACCCCTTTGAGCCTATATGTACCTTTTTTTTTGATTTTTTTTACCACATTACAAGCCAAATTACCTATTCTTTGTTTAAACCTCAGATTTTGAACCCTATTGAAGGAATTTATATTTTTCACTTGCATGAGAACTCTTATACTAGGGAGGCGAGGGTCTTTATTGAAAAGGGGGAAAAAGAGGGGTGAGGCCTTGTTCTGAGTTGTTTGTTAGAAAAAGAAAAAAAAAAAAAAAAAAAAAAAAAAAAAAAAAAATGAGATTTTGAGAAATCTCTAGTGTGTGTTTATGATACAAGCCAAAAGAAGAGGCTTTTGGAAAAAAAAAAAAATGGAAAAAAAGGTAGAAAAAAAAAATTTTGCTTGAAGTGTATGATACAAGCCAAAAAAAAGAGGCTTCTAAAAAAAAAGAAAAAAAAGAGGGAGAAAGAGGCAGCACAAAAAATTTGAAGTGTATGATACAAGTCAAAAGAAGAGGCTTCTGGAAAAAAAAATGGAAGAAAATGGAGGAAAAGGCTGCACAAAAAAATATTTTGTTGTTTAGTTTTTGTTTTAGTTGAATGATGAAAATATTAGAGGATTGATTACTTGTGCAGTGATATTTGTATTTTCCTTCAAATTTACCTACTTTATATATATATCCTTACCATACCCTTACCTAAGCCCCATTACAACCATTATAAAGTCCCTTTGATTATTGCATTTGATTCTTATGTGTTGGTGGAGATTTGATTTACTTGCAAGCCTATGGTAATAGCATGCTTTATTATGATTTTGAGAGTAAATACGCCCTAAACACTTTGAGAATATTGAGTGTAAACACTTTGAGAGTATTGAGTGAAACCATGTGAGGGTGTTAAGGTTTGTGGCACTTGATTTCGATGAATGGATGAGATGCTTGAGTTTTTGCTAAAATTTATCCTATGAATGCTTATTCTCTTGATTGTTGTTGAGATTCGATTCATAGATATATACTTAGCTTATTTGGATTCTTGGGTGTTGAAAGAGATAAAAAGGAAGAGAAACGAAAGTTATTTTGTTCACATCATAAGAAAATGGACAGTTTTTTCTTAGTTTTTTAGGATATCTTAGTTTCTTTCTTTATAAACTTCATTGAATTTTGATCCTCATTAAACAAGCTGAGAAGGGCAGAGAGTTTTCTCATTTCTCATTGTCCTCTTCTTGTATGTAATTAAACTTGCCTTTAAAGCTTTTATGAATGAGTTTCATAAGATCCATAATCTTAGTTTCATAATCTTTGTTTCATGAGTTCCAGTATCTTTATGAATGAGTTTTTATGAATTTTTCCATTGCTTTTACTGAAATTTTCTCTTTAGGACCTGCTTCCTTAAAATATTTAATATCTATCAAGTAATTTTACATAAAATTTTTAAAGTTTAGCACTTTAAATGCCATGTTTAAAATTTAACGGATTTGGCTATTATTTTTTGTCTAGTGGATTCTGCCACATTTTTTTTTTTGCACAAACTCTGGGTAAAGGAATGAAGATAAAATGGAAACTGTGGAGCTAACAGCATTTTCCTCTGATTTCTTCACATTCCCTTTTGTTTTTCAGGTCTGTGGGTTTGACCTCCTGCTCTGTGAGGGGGGGTCATATGTCTGTGATATGAATGGGTGGAGTTTTGTTCAAAAATTCACATAAGTATAACTTTCTAATTTCCTGTCTGCTCATTTTTTATTTTTTTGCTTTTGTTTGGCTTATGAAAATTGCTCATGGATTATAATGGTCTTGTGAATCTAATGCTCTTGATCATCTGTCTTATTGATGCTTTTGCTTACTTTTTTTTTTTTTTTTTTTTTGCCTTACAAGCTTCTTTGGGGGTAACTTTACTCTCCACTGTCTTGCATCTTGAGACAATTGAATATTTTTAAGGATTTTAATGAGATGCTTGTTTCCAGATTCAAGGATGCCTTTTCCTAGTAGCTTTTATTTGATATAGTGTTGAAAATTTTGCGATTTTCAGATTGAAAGACTACTTTATACCCACTTTTGATAGAATTGCAATTGTTGTAATTATTTCTCTCTCCTATTGCTGAAGTGTTGTTGTAAATTACAATTGATGGCTGAGGATTTCATTTTGCTGTCTTTTATTTTTTTTTGTTTTGGTTTTTTTAGAAGCAAAAATTGCTTTTATGTCCTTCAGAACTGTGATTTTATTGATGAAGTGTCCATCAAGCTCCCACTTAAGTTCTATCAAAATTGATTGTGAATCTTTCCTCTTAACCCTATTTTCATCATTTAATATTCTGAAAACCAATGAAAGCTTCTGTAGAATCATTATTTAATTTGCAAAATCATTCTCAATTCTCTTTTTTTTTTTTTTTTTTTGAGCAGAGAACATACCTCACATAAGTGGTTCTTGATAATGTGATAATGTATCTTTTGACATTGGTTCGAAAGAATTCTGTAGAAAGATGGAGATATAGCAAAAAATTGTATTGTCGTTTATGTGCAAATAATTTTGAAGCAATTTAGATCATACTTAGGAAATATATTCAAGATCTTATGATCTTTATGAAACCGCTTGACAAGTTGTCGAAAAATTGTTTTAGAATTGACTGCTGTTCTCCTTCGATGCACTGGTATTAAACTGATATTATGCTTTATAATGAGTTCAAAGGATAATTTCTGATTTTTTTTCTTCTCTTTCTTTATTGCCCTTGCCTCTAGAGGGGGATAGAAAATGGACGAGAGATTGTATTTTTGCTTCAAGGTTTAGATAAATTGTGTTCTATTGCTGGCCTTCCTGCAGGGCAAGATGATACCTCTCATCGAAGAAATTTAGCTGAAATTGGGTCTAATTTTGTTAGCAAAAGAACAGCAATAAAACCTCTATTCAACAGCATGCTTTTGCAGCAGTATCTTCTTCTGTGCTCATAGGTGGTTCGGTTGCTTTTAATGAATTTTGTATCTACTTTAAGTCTCTTTGCTGATTTTTTCTCACGGATGATCTTGCTGCAAACACCTACATAATATTGTTACTTAGGTAGAAGTTTCCATTTCATGAAATACCTTTTCTGTCATCTTTCCCCAGTTATGCCTGCAACTTACTAAATCAACTAGAAAGCATGGATAATATGGAGATTCATTTTTGCTGTGAATGAAAGATACAACTGGAGGCAAATAAGGTTTTGTATAATGGGTGGAATTTTGTATCTACATTTTATCTGTTTAACTTTAATTTTGCCATGACTACTATAAACAATAACTCAGTTAGATATGCATATTCAGGATATATACGCATGTATGTATTCAAAGATCTTTATAGTTATAGCAGTTTATATAGGACTTAAATGAAGACCAAATGTTCAAACCAAAAAAAGGGTTTATTGATGTGATAATGCAAGATAAGCGTATTAAATAGGTTTTTATTGTCCAAGGCTAGTTTGTTAGCATTTGCAAGGAGTTTATGTCATATTAGTATTAATACAAGAAGAGTTGGTTCTGAGGATTACTAGAAAAGTTTTTTTTTGTTGTGAATCTCTCTATATTAGAAACTACTGAAAAAATTAACGAACTTGCTTTTTTTTTTTTTGTGCTATGCATAAAATAAAATTTCTGCTGGTTGCTTTTCTTGGATTTTAATATGGTGATGCCTTTATAAACTTATCTATTTGTTGTCTGTTTGTTAGATATGCATTTTTGGGAGTTACTCTGCCATATTCTGTCAATCTTCTTGTTATATTTATGCATAACATTCATAGAGATTGCTTTGACAAAATTTGATGATAAACAGTCGTCATTCTAAAGGATATTATTGGATTATTTGACAGAAAATTGGACTTTCTGCAGAAGCTGTGTTCATCTTGGTTAACTTTCTATGGTTTCTTACATGTTAGTTTATTCCTTTGTTCAACTTGGCTAGATCTTCTGCACAAAAGAGAATTATCCGAGAGAGATATGTAATAAGCTGTTTTATGGTTTTGGTTAGCAGTGAAAATGGTTGTTTCTTTTACTTACAGCGATAGACTAATAATACAACTATTCATACAAACACTGATTCTGATACTGCCCACCCCCTCCATTTTCTTTGTTCATTTCAGGAAAGAAAACTGGGGTTCAGGGATGTTATGAAACTTGAAACTGAAGGACTCCATCTAAATCTTTCTGCTGCTCAAAGGGATAGGGCCTTATTGGCAGTTGGAGTTGATCCTGCCAGTATAAAGCCTAATTTATTGCTTGACGATTATTACATGGGAGTAATATGCAGGGTAGACAGACACTAGCTTTGCTTGGGCATGCGTCTCTTGAGGACAAAACTACTGCTTCTATTGGTCTTGAGATATCTGATAGTTCTATAGATTTCTGGAATATAACTAAAATTGATGAAAGCTGTTTGGGTGGGGAGTGTCAGGTCCAAGCTGAAGCTGTTTGACATTTCTGAAATTCTGATCATGTACAGACATTTACTTTAGGTCATATTGCTGTCTGATTAATTTCTTGCAGCAATGGTATGTTCAATACCCACAGTACGAACTGCTAGTTATTCCTCTACGTTTTGAGCTTCTCTGTTCCATCATGATTCCTATATCTATAAAGGTCAGTATGATACTTTTTATTGTTGTCTCATCATTGTTACTATAGATTCAAGTTATTTTCTCTTTAAGAAGGAAATTGTTTTCTTCTTCTACAAAAATAATGAACTCGGAACTTATTTTTTAAAAAAATGTGTGTTTTTGGGTGGAGTTGTTAAAGGTACAAGGTTTTTGGTTTTTGTTTTTATGAAAATTTATTTTTATTTATGTATTTATTTTTTTTTTTTTTTTCGGTGTAGTTGACAAAATTCAGATAACTTATAAATCCTTATTTTAGGTGCAGTGGAGGGTGGCTGAGGTATGTCAAAGATTAGAGCATGACTTGCAGGTTCTTGGAGTGTGGCTGCAATTGAGGATCATTTGCAGGTGGTACCATGTATGTGTTCAGTTTCCTAGATTTTTTCCTGGTATAGTAATTTGCATCTGGCTTGTTTCTATGTGAAGGTCCCCATATCCATTTTTATTTCTTCATTTGATTCTAAATTTGTCTCTATGACTTTATGTTGTTATATAGGATGGTGTACCAGAAACAATTGAGGCACTTAGCATAGCTGAAGCTTATGCAGCGCTAAAAAAGTAAGTTTTTTTCCACCTAGCGTATGTGAAAATGTATAAGTTTCATGGTGAGGGTGCTTGACTAGCCTATTTCCTAGTATGTTTATCTTGGTGCCAAGCATCACCTCATTTCAGCTTTGATATCCTTGCCTGTATAATTTCATTATCTTTATTACCTCATGGCGCTACTGTGACCTGTTTTGTTGTTTCTTCATATTTGTATTTGACTGCAGTGTGCAAGTCTAGATTTTGTGTGATTTGGTGGGGAATGTGTATGATTTCGAATAGCTGGTTTATCTTGAAAGTAGAGTTTAAGGATTTAGCTTCCCACAACATGCTAAACATGCTGAATTTTATTTCAAATCCTTGAGTCTCTTGATGTGTTCTTGTATTTCTAAATTTGTTGGGTATATATATTTGTTTTGAATTTTAATACATGATGGAGGTGAGCATGATTAGAGCTTTCTTTAAAATTACATGATAGTGTCTCGTTAATTTTGTTGATTGAAAAGTGCACGAATCTTGATACAAATAAGCCATTCTAAGTGAGCATTTGAGCCTTTGAGCAACTTGTTATATTTTGCTCCATTTTTTCTTTGTTGTGTGGTATCAAATTTAGTGTGTTTATTCTAGAACTTGCATGTGAATGCATTTTGGAACTACACATTTGGATTGATGCTTTAATGTGATAAGGGCAAATTAGAAATTAAACTCTTGCGTCTTTGATTTTAAAACCTTTTTGTTTCGTTTCTTATTTACCTTCCTGGAACATTTTACCAACTAGTTAGCCCCTTTGAGCCTATATGTACCTTTTTCTTTGATTTTTAACCACATTACAAGCCAAATTACTCATTCTTTGTTTAAACCTCATATTTTGAACCTATTGAAGGAATTTATATTTTTCACTCGCATGAGAACTCTTATATTGCGATAACCATGAGTTGTTTGTTGAAAAAAAAAGGAGAGTGAAAAAGATCGAAAGAAGAAAATTGAGATTTTGAGAAATCTGTAAAAAATACGCCAAAAGAGGAGGCTTTTGAAAAAAAAAAAGGGGAAAAAAAAAAAAAAAATTGTGAAAAAGGTAGGAAAAAAAAATTTTGCTTGAAGTGTATGATAAAGTCAAAAGAAAAGGCTTTTGAAAAAAAAAAAAAAAATGGAGAAAAGGGGGGAAAAAAAAAAAATTGTGTTTGAAGTGTAGGATACAAGGCAGAGGCTTTTGAAGAAAAAAAAAAAAAAAAAAAAGGAAAAGGGGCGTTTAAAAAAAAAAAAAATTGTTTGAAGTGTATGATACAAGCCAAAAAAGAAAAAAAAAAAATGGAAGAAAATGGAGGAAAAGGCTGCACAAAAAAATATTTTGTTGAAGTGTTGTTTAGTTTTCTTTTTAGTTGAATGATGAAAATATTAGAAGATTGATTACTTGTGTGGTGATATTTGTATTTTCCTTCAAATTTGCCTACTTTATATATATCATTACCATACCCTTACCTAAGCCCCATTACAACCATTATAAAGTCCCTTTGATTATTGCATTTGATTCTTATGTGTTGGTGGAGATTTGATTTACTTGCAAGCCTATGGTAATAGCATGCTTTATTCTGATTTTGAGAGTAAATACACCCTAAACACTTTGAGAGTATTGAGTGAAACCATGTGAGGGTGTTAAGGTTTGTTGCACTTGATTTCGGAATGGATGAGATGCTTGAGTTTTTGCTAAAATTTATCCTATGAATGCTTATTCTCTTGATTGTTGTTGAGATTCGATTCATCGATATGTACTTAGCTCTTATTTGGATTCTTGGGTGTTGAAAGAGACAAAAAGGAAGAGAAACGAAAGTTATTGTGTTCACATAATAAGAAAATGGACATTTTTTTTTCTTTGTTTCTTTCTTTCTTTATAACCTTCATTCTTTATAAACTTCTTGAATTTTGATTCAAAATGCCATAATTATTGGAGAAGGGCAGAGAGTTTTCTCATTTCTCATTGTCTTGTTCTTGTATGTAACTAAACCCACCTTACCTTATAATTAATTGCTTCCTTTACTGGAAACATTGATGAAAACTTAGGATAATTAATTTCTGCTATTTAATATATCTTATCTATTCGCTATTTGACGTTGTTCTCTGTATATATTTCCTCAACTGTTTATATATTTGTTGTGAATTGAGGAAACTACTTTTAACAAAATTTTAATTTGAAAAAAGATCTATTTAGGCACAGTTTTTAGATCCACCAAATTTTTGCTACTTGTTATGTACTAAGCATGTGAAATATATTACTTAATTTTTGACAATCCAATTTTCGACCGTTGTAATCGGAAATCCAATCCAATTTCCAACCGTTGTAACTCAATTTTCAACCGGAAATACAACTTCTCTCTGTCCCCTTCCCCTCTCTCAGGCGATGAAACCAAGCTGGGTATGAGTAGGGGGAATGCATTTCGGATTTCCCTCGTATTTGTTAGTAACTTTCATCAGAAAGCTCGAAATTCCTAAGGTAATTTTTATTTATGTATAGAGGTTGAGCCAGAATCAAGGACTCACACTTTGGTTGACTACACTTTCACTTTGAACTGAATTGTGTAAGCTTTACTTTGGCACAAGAATTTATGAGAGCATTTTTGAAATTTCTGAAATTCTGATCATGTACAGACATTTTACTTTAGATCATAATGCTGTCTGATTAATTTCTTGCAGCAATGGTATGTTCAATACCCACTGTAAGAACTGCTAGTTATTTCTCTACGTTTTGAGCTTCTCTGTTCCATCATGATTCCTATATCTATAAAGGTCAGTATGATACTTTTTATTGTTGACACATCATTGTTACTATCGATTCAATTTATTTTCTCTTTCAGAAGGAACATAAAATAATGATCTCAGGAACTTTTTTTTTTAAAAAAAATGTGTGTGTTTCTTGGGTGGAGTTGTTAAAGGTACAAGGTTTTTGGTTTTTGTTTTTTGAAAATTTTATGCTATAAGAGATTTTCTTTTTACTTTCCCTATTTTTTTTTGGTTTTATTTTTTTATGGAAAATCTCTTTGTTTACAGGGGTGTAACTGTTGTCTATTTGGCACATTTAAGAGCACATAAATTGATGTTTACACTAAGGAAAATTGGGAGACATCTTTTTAAGGAAAGGCATGATCATGTAGACATAGAACAATTTTCTAAACCTTCTCCATATGAGATTTTGTTTTGATGGCTCTTTGCTATTATCAAAGGTTCTCCTGATGTTTTTCGGTTTCTCATGGTTTTGGCACTGTGTAATACAGTGATTCCTATGCAAAGGTAGCCCCTCCATTTCTTCATCTTTGCCAAATTACAGATTTATCAAACTGAAAAAACTATGATATATCTTCAGTGCTACATTAAATGCACTACATTTTTCCATTGAGAAAGATTTTACTTTTATGTTCATATAATTTAATAATTTTTTGCCTTTCTGAGGGAAAAAAGGATCAATCTTGTATAAGGCACAATCTCAAGACGAGGAAGCTCTTGTTCAAGCAGCTGCTCAGTTGAATATGGTCTTGGTCTGTAAAAATACAAATATCCTTGGTACGTAATAGTCAACTATATACTTTAAATGTTGGTACCAATACTCATGACTTGGAGATTTTTCATTTTTGTGATGTTGACTAATACCCTTTCTTACATGTGTAGAAATCAATTTTGATGGCTCTTTGCTCCGGTATGAAGTTTTGGATGTACTAGAGTTCACTTCTGACAAAAAAAAAAAAATGTCAGTAGTTGTCAACTACTGTCAAAATGGGATATTTCTCCCTTTGTCAAAAGGCGCAGATGAGTCAATTCTTCCATATGCATCTGCTGGTATTCTCTTTAGTCAACTTATGCTTAATTATGAAATCTAATGCAGTGATATTAATATGTGAAATGGATAGTTGTGGGTGCTGCAACTACAAACTGACTTGTTAACGTGTTTTCAAAATAGTACTCCCACCCCTGCAATAAAGAGAGTTAGACCAGTTCATCTTAGTTGATTATGTGGATGTTGAGTATATTAGATATTCATGGTCAGCTTTATTTTGTCTGATAATATATTGCTCTTATTTGGTGCTTAATTAGCTAATAGTTCTTCATAACTTCTTAATTTCTTTATTATGTACCTTTTGGTACAGATTTATCAAACTGAAAAAACTATGATATATCTTCAGTGCTACATTAAATGCACTACATTTTTCCATTGAGAAAGATTTTACTTTTATGTTCATATAATTTAATAATTTTTTGCCTTTCTGAGGGAAAAAAGGATCAATCTTGTATAAGGCACAATCTCAAGACGAGGAAGCTCTTGTTCAAGCAGCTGCTCAGTTGAATATGGTCTTGGTCTGTAAAAATACAAATATCCTTGGTACGTAATAGTCAACTATATACTTTAAATGTTGGTACCAATACTCATGACTTGGAGATTTTTCATTTTTGTGATGTTGACTAATACCCTTTCTTACATGTGTAGAAATCAATTTTGATGGCTCTTTGCTCCGGTATGAAGTTTTGGATGTACTAGAGTTCACTTCTGACAAAAAAAAAAAAATGTCAGTAGTTGTCAACTACTGTCAAAATGGGATATTTCTCCCTTTGTCAAAAGGCGCAGATGAGTCAATTCTTCCATATGCATCTGCTGGTATTCTCTTTAGTCAACTTATGCTTAATTATGAAATCTAATGCAGTGATATTAATATGTGAAATGGATAGTTGTGGGTGCTGCAACTACAAACTGACTTGTTAACGTGTTTTCAAAATAGTACTCCCACCCCTGCAATAAAGAGAGTTAGACCAGTTCATCTTAGTTGATTATGTGGATGTTGAGTATATTAGATATTCATGGTCAGCTTTATTTTGTCTGATAATATATTGCTCTTATTTGGTGCTTAATTAGCTAATAGTTCTTCATAACTTCTTAATTTCTTTATTATGTACCTTTTGGTACTTCTTGACAATTTTGATTGATCAAATAATTCTTAGGACAACAAATGAGGATCTTTTCAGAAGCTGTTGATCACTATTCTCAACTTGGACTGCACACATTATGCTTTGCTTGGCGTGAATTGGAACAAGATCAATACCAAGAATGGTCTTTGATGTTTAAAGAAGCTAATAATTCATTAGTTGACAGACTGGTGACACTTCCATTATGAAATTGCTTCATTGTTTTCATTTATTTATTTTTGGTGTAGTTGACAAAATTCAGATAACTTATAAATCCTAATTTTGGGTGCAGTGGAGGGTGGCTGAGGTATGTCAAAGATTAGAGCATGACCTGCAGGTTCTTGGAGTGGCTGCAATTGAGGATCATTTGCAGGTGGTACCATGTGTTCAGTTTCCTAGATTTTTTCCTGGAATAGTAATTTGCATCTGGCTTGTTTCTATGTGAAGGTCCCCATTTCCATTTTTATTTCTTCATTTGATTCTAAATTTGTCTCTACGACTTTATGTTGTTATATAGGATGGTGTACCAGACACAATTGAGGCACTTAGCATAGCTGAAGCTTATGCAGCGCTAAAAAAGTAAGTTTTTTTCCACCTAGCGTATGTGAAAATGTAACAATTTCTTGGTGGGGGTGCTTGACTGGCCTATCTCCTGGTATGTTTATCTTGGTGCCAAGCATCACCTCATTTCAGCTTTGATATCCTTGTCTGTATGATTTCATTATCTTTATTACCTCATAGCGCTACTGTGACCTGTTTTATTGTTTCTTCATATTTGTATTTGACTGCAGTGTGCAAGTCTATATTCTGTTTGTGATTTGGTGGCGAATGTGTATGATTTCGAATAGCTGGTTTCTCTTGTAAATTGAGTTTAAGGATTTAGCTTCCACAACATGCTAAACATGCTGAATTTTATTTCGAATCCTTGAGTCTCTTGATATGTTCTTGTATTCCTAAATTCGTTGGGTATATATTTTTGTTTTGAATTTTAATACATGATGGAGGTGAGCATGATTAGAGCTTTCTTTAAAATTACATGATAGTGTCTCGTTAATTTTGTTGATTGAAAAGTGCACGAATCTTGATATAAATAAGCCATTCTAAGTGAGCATTTGAGCCTATGAGCAATTTGTTATATTTTGCTCCATTTTTTCTTTGTTGTGTGGTATCAAATTTAGCGTGTTTTTTCTAGAACTTGCTTGTGAATGCATTTTGGAACTACACATTTGGATTGATGCTTTAATGTGATAAGGGCAAATTAGAAATTAAACTCTTGCATCTTTGATTTTAAAACCTTTTTGTTTTGTTTCGTTTTTTATTTACCTTCCTTGAACATTTTACCAACTAGTTAGCCTCTTTGAGCCTATATGTACCTTTTTCTTTGATTTTTAACCACATTACAAGCCAAATTACTCATTCTTTGTTTAAACCTCAGATTTTGAACCTATTGAAGGAATTTATATTTTTCACTCGAATGAGACTCTTATATTGGGATAAGCATGATTTGTTTGTTTGAAAAAAAGAGGGAGAAAAAGTTCGAAATAAGAAAATTGAGATTTTGAGAAATCTATAAAAAAAACAAGCCAATAGAGAGGATGCTTTTGAAAAAAAAAGGGACAAAAAATGGTGAAAAAGGGTAGCAAAAAAAAAATATTTGCTTGAAGTGTATGATAAAGCCAAAAGAAAACGCTTTTGAAAAACAAGAAAAAAAAATGAAAAAAATGGAGGAAAAGGTGGCGGAAAAAAAAAAATCTGTTTGAAGTGTAGGATACAAGCCAAAAGAAGAGGCTTTTGAAAAAAAAAAAAAAATGCAAAAAAATGGAGAAAACGGTGGCGCAAAAAAAAAATTGTTTGAAGTGTATAATAATACAAGCCAAAAGAAGAGGCTTTTGAGAAAAAAAATGGAAGAAAATGGAGGAAAATGCTGCACAAAAAAATATTTTGTTGAAGTGTTTTTTAGTTTTCTTTTTAGTTGAATGATGAAAATATTAGAAGATTGATTACTTGTGTGGTGATATTTGTATTTTCCTTCAAATTTGCCTACTTTATATATATCATTACCATACCCTTACCTAAGCCCCATTACAACCATTATAAAGTCCCTTTGATTATTGCATTTGATTCTTATGTGTTGGTGGAGATTTGATTTACTTGCAAGCCTATGGTAATAGCATGCTTTATTCTGATTTTGAGAGTAAATACACCCTAAACACTTTGAGAGTATTGAGAGTATTGAGTGAAACCATGTGAGGGTGTTAAGGTTTGTTGCACTTGATTTCGACGAATGGATGAGATGCTTGAGTTTTTGCTAAAATTTATCATATGTCATTGGTATTTTGCATATTTTTTGCATGCCAAAAAAATATTTTGTTGAAGTGTTGTTTAGTTTTGTTTTTAGTTGAATGGTGAAAATATTAGAAGATTGATTACTTGTGTGGTGATATTTGTATGTTCCTTCAAATTTGCCTACTTTATATATATCATTACCATACCCTTACCTAAGCCCCATTACAACCATTATAAAGTCCCTTTGATTATTGCATTTGATTCTTATGTGTTGGTGGAGATTTGATTTACTTGCAAGCGTATGGTAATAGCATGCTTTATTCTGATTTTGAGAGTAAATACATTCTAAACACTTTGAGAGTATTGAGAGTATTGAGTGTAAACACTTTGAGAGTATTGAGTGAAACCATGTGAGGGTGTTAAGGTTTGTTGCACTTGATTTCGACGAATGGATGAGATGCTTGAGTTTTTGCTAAAATTTATCCTATGAATGCTTATTCTCTTGATTGCTGTTGAGATTCGATTCATCGATATGTACTTAGCTCTTATTTGGATTCTTGGGTGTTGATGAGATTGGTTGTTTGGACTTGCCTCAGCTCAACTGTTTATTTTGTATTTGTCCTATTTCTCTTTATATATTTCCTCATCTATTTATATATTTATTGTGAATTGGGGAAATTACATTAATAGAATTTTACATTGCAAAAAGATCTATTTAAGCAAAGTTTTTACTTTCACCAAGCCTTTGCTAGTTGTTTTGAACTAAGCAGTTTAAATGTATTACTTAAATGATATACTTTATTTGAAATGATGTGTTTGAAGAGACTTCTATCTACTGTAGGTTGACAATAGTATTTTAGGACTAAAATTCAGTGTTTTTAGTATTTTATGTTTATATTTCTCATACATTCTTGTTTTTATAGTCTTTTAGTTTTCCACTTGTATTAGGCCTTTTTCCAATATCTAAGATTATTTTGTTTTGAGGAATTGCTTTTTTTTTCTGGTCCATTTTATTCCTTATGTTGTTTGCATTTTTAAGTGTGGGAGTATGTTATCCTGTTGATATGAAGGGCTTTATTTGTCTGTATCAATCTCAGTAACTTCAATTTTGATAGTGGAATGGAGAAAAGGAGAGAGTTATTTTTTCTGAATTTTGTTGATGAAAGTGTCCTCCATCCACAATGGAACTAATACTGTCTTGATGTTGAAATGTCAAGTTTAAATTGTTAAAAGGAAAAACGGTAGTAAATATACTACTATTTAAAAAGAAAATAACCTTCTTCCTCTCACCCAGAAAAAAAGAAGAAAAGCCAAAAGAAGAATAAAAGGAAGGAAATTAAAATAGTATTACTGTCTTGGTCCAGTGATTAAAACTTGGATTCTGCTTCCTGTAAGTTGGGGGGACATCTATGTTCACCATGATGCTCAGAGTAACTTTGATTTTTTTTTTTTTACCTTACATTTTTTCTGAAATTTTGATGTGAAATTTTGATTTACATTTTACAGTAACATTCTCTTATGTTTTGTAGGATTCATATGGTGAATTAACAACTTTTGACTCAAAATGGCTGAATATCTTTTCTGTATTAATCTGTATTTTTAAATAACACTTTTTGTCCAACCGTAATTTGGTAAGAAATAATATACAATAAATACAATTGACTAATGCTATACTAATCTATGAAAGATATACAACTATGGTAAGAAGAATAATTGGATCAACAAATCGTGCAAGAATCCCAGAGTTAGTGCCACATATAATGCCATTGATATCCCCCTCAAATTGATGTTGGATGATGATGAAGCATCAATTTGTCAACAAGTCTCGGGAAAGAGCCTTCGTAAACACAGCAGCCGTTTGAAGAGCGGTGTTGATGTGAGGAGGTGAAATAACGTGAGTGTCATATACATCACGAATATAATGACAATCCACTTCAATGTGTTTTGTACGTTCATAAAATACGGGATTAGCGATAATTTGGATGGCACTAGTATTATCCGCATGAAGTGGAGTAGGCTCAATTTGAGGAAAGCCAAGTTCACCTAACATGCCTTGAAGCCAAACATTTTCCGAACATGCAGAAGACATAGCACGATATTCGGACTTAGTTGAAGATTTAGATATTCGATCTTGCTTCTTGCTTTTCCACGATACAAGAGTCACCAAGGAACATGCACCAACCAAGAATTAAACGTCCGAGTATTAGAACAACCAGCCCAATCTGCGTCGAGTATTAGAACAACCAGCAATATTTGCATCACCGTATGCAACTAAGCGGATAAGAGTATCGATGAGTTATATTTATATAAAAAAATATAAATAATTGTATAAAACAATACTAAAAATAATATGAATTCTCAAGATTAAAATAGAATTGTCACTAATAAAATAAACTCAACTAGATAGAGATCCTATCGAAATAGTTTAGTAAGTAAAGGTAGTATTCAAATTTTAATATTTATAAAATCGTTTTCCCCAAGATGTCTATTAATTTTTAGTGTGGAAAATATAATTAAATCAATTATGAATATGATTTGGAAGTATGAATCAATTATCAAGTAATCCATCCTTTATAAAAAATGATAGGATTGAATTCTAATTTCTAGAAAGCAAATTAAAAGAAAGCAAAGTAAAGAATATGAATGAGATTATATTGAATATTTGAAGAACTCACTAAAGACATTAGAGAGAGTGGAGGATACACTTCACAATGAAATCAAGTATCATGAATCAACTATCACAATTTCACCAAATCCTTAAGTCTAAGAATGAAGTTCATCAATACGTGTCATTGAAAGAAATTCATGCATGAAGAACAACTCGGATATATTAGTAAGATT
>JAHSUH010000777.1:0-19454 GCA_025388415.1 Cynanchum wilfordii | reverse complement strand
CTTTGGATAATATATGATCCGGTTTCAAACAAAAAAAAAAACAATTGATAAAATTAATAAAAAGGTAGAGTTGTCCAATTAAAATAAAAATAAAATCAGTTAATCTAATTGTAGATAATGAAATTATATATATATATATATATATATATATATATATTTAAATATACAATTAAATTTTATTTATATATTTTTAATATATAATTAAGATTTTGGTGGTTAAGAAAAGATCCACCCTCTTGAATTGCTGATATATGGCTTCTTAACAGCAATGAATTGTCACCCTCCCATCTATAAATATATGGGCTAAAGGCGTTAAAAAAGAAACACGGAGAAGCTATATATGAAGAATACGGAATCTCCTCGAAGTCAAAAATCCATTTATAATTATTGTTTTGAAGTCGAATCCATTTATAATTATTGTAAAAAACAAAGAATTTATTTTGTTTTATTGTTTAAGGTAGAGACTAGTTTGTCAAAAAATTATAATAGTTTGCTTTAATATTACAAGACTCGTTTGTGTCTTAGAATTCATTTTTTTTTTTGGTGGTTGTTTCGAATTGTTGTTGAGTGTCAAAAGTCCACTTTGAATTAGTATATAATTATTATTTTTTTTTTGTTTAAAACCGGGATCAAAGTATATTACTAGCAGTGAGCAAAAATCACTCAGGTATACAACAGCTGTACAAAACAAAGCCACAAAAAACAAAGTATCTGCTAGGAGTACAAGATTGATAGAGAACCAATCTTCAATGGTAGTGCAAGTCCAGAAATCATGCTGTCTACTTAAGCCTGAAATTAGTAGCAGAGACCATATACTCTTGGATCTTCGGCAGTCCCGCAGTGCATGGAGTGTAGACTCCGTGTCTCTTCCACACAACAAGCAAATCTCTGAAGCTGCAATATGTCTTCTAGCAAGATGTTCCATTGTGAGCAGCTGAGACTTCTTTGCTAACCACATTACAAAGGATGGATTTGAGGGTCCCTTGTACTTCCAAATACAATCCCCATTTCCTCCAACAGACAGGTTGAGGGCAGGACTTAACAAATACCACATTGTTTTGGACGAGAAGGTTCCGGAGTCCGAAAACTTCCAGCTGACATTCCAATTGCCCGGCTCAGGACCCATAATGTTAAAACACAAGCCATGCAACCAATATAATTACATAAATTGAATACAATTACCATGAATAGAATCAAACTGTCAAATTTTCTTTCTTAATTCAATCTTTATTAATAAAAAAAAAACTAATGAACAAATAGTAAAGAAAACAATGACACTCACAACGAGCATTATGGATATGACCATTAACAGTCAGTAATCCAAGTATAGAATTGTAGAAGCAGATCCACTCAAGCTTATAATTATTAATTATAAAATAATTAATTAATACAAATTATAAAATATTAAAAAATAGAAATTCAATGATCCAATAAAACCATAGAAAATATAGGTGGACATTTGAAATATTCTAAATTTAAAAACATTAAATGAAAGATACAGACTTATAGGTTTATCCATATACTTGAGAAAAATTTCAGGCCCTAAATTACAAATAACATTCAAACTTAAAAATAATTATATAAATAATTTATAACTATTATTATAAAAAAAGTCAATAATTATTATTTTATAAATTTGATAATAATAATAAATTTTGGAGGAAAAATAAGAAGTCAATTTTGAAATTTAAAATGTAAAATTCCGTAATTAAAAATTAACAAAAGGAAAACATGTTCTTTCAATTTAAAAAAAAAAATGGACAGTAAAAAACTGAAAAATAATTATTTATCCAAAAAGGCTAATATGGGGAGGGAATTAGAATTAGGAGAAATAGCAATTCTCATTGAACCGATTATAGGCCTATTATTACTATTAGTATTTCATAATAGAATTTCACATCACTTCCAAAATATATTCTTACACCTATTATTCTTGTTAGTATTCGTTGATTCACATATTTCATATTCATTTACTTATACATTGGATATTCAAATGAATTTGGTGATTCATGGTTCATCTCATTAAATATTTGTCATACCATGAACTTCAACAAAATGATATTTGATTCATCTTCTCAAGTTGTCATACAATGAACATTATAAGTGTTCAATGAATTGGATTGAGAAATAATTTTTTCATTCATTTAATCATGCTATTTTTCTAACTGATCAAGATTAGAAGAGCTTGCTCATTACACCATACATCTTTCTTGATATATTCAGCTAATAGGTAGGAATATAAATTCAAACATTTTGGAGCTACAAAGATAGCTATGAAATATTATCAGCCCCACATAGTGCAAAATTTAGAGCAGTGAATAGTTTATGTGTTACATATATACATACATATATATTTATAGACATAAAAAATTGATATAATATATTAACTTATATTTAAATTAATTAATCTTTAAATAATCTCAAATTAAATAAGTTAAGAGTTTTATTTAATTAATAAAAGACAAAATTTCCTAAATAAAAAATGAAAGTAAAAAAATACTTGAAAAGAAAAAGATGAAAATAGCTTAAAAAATAGATAGAAACTAAACGGGAGGGCAATATAAGTGAATTTTTAAAGTTGGAATGTGAGATAAAAAAAGAAAAAAAGAAAAAAAACAAAAATTCAAGTACAAAAGTCAAAAATTCCGAATAGTTCAAGTATTACTCAAATTATTTACACAAAAAAAATTAATAAAATTATGATATTGTCATAAAATATATATAAAAAAAAACCGTCTACAAGATTAAATTTATATAAGATAGGATATATCTTTACTCTTTTTCATTCATGATATTTAAGTTTTAAATATCATAAAATTAATCTTTCTACAAGTTGTTTTGGGCGAGCAACACATAAATTAAGATTTAATTATTTAAAAAATTAATATTGTTATTCTTAATTGTAAGAAATATTGTCATTGCCGTATTTTCTATTATTTATCAAATAAATATACAAAAGATTAACATTACAGAATCGTTACAAAATCAAGAGAATATCTCTAATTATGTGAATAAATCAACAGAATATATCTAAGTCTAAAAATAATGATTTTATGATTCTAATACCTAATAATATCAAATATATCAAATATTAACTTTTATAATTTTTTAAAAATATAAATTATAATTACATTAAAAATTTATTTTCATTAATAATAATAAAAAAAGATATTAAATATAATATTTTATTTTTCTATTAAATATGCGGGTCCCACGTGGATCCGATTTTAATTAGGACAGTTATCATGTTAGGCATAAGTCGGTCATAAGAGACTTTAAAAGGATGGCTTCTCCTCCCACAATTTACACATTCATCTTCTCAATCTTTTTCTGCAGTTTTCTCTGAATTTTCTTTCTCAAGAAGCGTCCATTTCTGTTTCTCTCTATCTAAGGTTAGTTGTTCATTGTTTCTTCTTCTTTTTTTTTCTTCGTTTTATAATTTATTTCCTAAGGTGTTTGGATCTTTGATTTTAGATTTATTGTATTAAGTAGGGTTGGGTCAGGTTTCTGCCTGATATAGACATAGGAAAATTCGGAACGAATTCGTTTTTGTATTAAATCTTTGATGATTTCGGGATTGATTTTTGGTATTCTAGCACTGATCTTCTTTTTTTTTTTTTTTTCGATTGACCTGTTTTTAGAATTTTAATTAAATCCATTAATTCTCCTTAGCTTACAAATCAATTTTCGCAAGTTTTTTTTTAGGGTTCTTCTGATTTATTTATTTTTTCAGCAATTGAAGGATAGAAACTTGAACTTCTTATTTTGGGGATGATTGTCTATTGTTTATAAACGACTATTTGTCGGATCTGGTCTCTGTTAATTGTGTATATTTTTTCTCTTCACAGATGCAGATTTTCGTGAAAACCCTAACCGGAAAAACAATTACTCTCGAGGTCGAGAGCTCTGATACGATAGACAATGTTAAGGCGAAGATCCAAGACAAGGAAGGGATCCCCCCAGATCAGCAGAGGTTGATCTTTGCTGGAAAGCAGCTCGAAGATGGACGGACTCTTGCAGACTACAACATTCAGAAAGAATCAACCCTTCACTTGGTCCTTAGATTGAGGGGAGGAATGCAGATATTTGTGAAAACCCTCACCGGGAAAACCATAACATTAGAGGTAGAGAGTTCGGATACCATTGATAATGTGAAAGCTAAAATCCAGGATAAGGAAGGCATTCCCCCAGACCAGCAGAGGTTGATTTTTGCAGGCAAGCAACTGGAAGATGGTCGCACTCTGGCTGACTACAACATCCAGAAGGAATCAACCCTTCACTTGGTGCTTCGTCTCCGTGGTGGTATGCAAATTTTTGTTAAAACTCTCACAGGGAAGACCATAACATTGGAGGTGGAGAGCTCGGATACCATTGATAATGTAAAAACTAAGATACAGGACAAGGAGGGAATTCCCCCCGACCAGCAGAGGTTGATATTTGCTGGTAAGCAATTGGAGGATGGCAGGACACTGGCTGACTACAACATCCAGAAGGAATCCACCCTTCACCTTGTCCTTCGTCTCCGTGGTGGAATCTGAGGCTGCAGCCGGTGTTTGATTGACCCATGATAATCATACCCGTTGGATTTTTTTTGTGCATGGTTGTCCGGAAGTGGTGTTTTTTTTCTTTTTCTTTCTAAAAAATTGTGTTCTTATGTAGTGGAATAGTGTTGGTGGTGTTTCAAACTTTGTGTTAATAAGATCTGTTCAGATTGTGTAATTCCCTAATTCATATTCAAAATGTTTATCAATTATTCGCTTTCTCTAGTTCCTCCAATGCATTACACATTAAGAAAGAAATCACCAGAAAAAAAAAAAAAAACTCTTCCCTACGGATCATTAGAAGATTGTACTAAAAAGCCATGTTAGCAATATCTCTAGTTTTCCTTTCCTTGCTTTCTGAGTTTGCTTTACTAACGAAAATGAATAAGAAGACAAGACATTGTTTGTGAGGGTAAAAAGAGGATCATGAGATTTGAATTAAGTTAAAAGCTAAAATGCCTCATAATTAAAATAAATAATTAAATATTTAAGTTTTAGGCTTTGTTATAATTAAGTTATTCTTCAATTTTTTTCATTAATCATTTTTAATTATTTATTTATTGATATTTTAATTTTTAAACTTAATTAATTTTTGTCTTTTCCGTTTATTATTATTATTATTTTTTTACTTAATTAAAATATTATCTTTTAAATCTTCATATAGAAATTTTATTTAACTTAATGAAAAACTTGTTTAACTCTTTGTCGAACTTAGTTTATATATATATATGAATCTACTTTTTGTTTTTCTTCTCGAACTTAGTTTATTATTATTATTTTTTTCAATTTTGTATATCTATACCCATTATTACTAAAAATAAATTCTAAAATTTGTAAAAATTATTTGAACTAATTATTCATATTATAATTAATTGGAAATACTCGTATGGTTAATTTACATATTAAAATTGTTTTCCCCTCAATTTGAATAGTATCAATATTTACAAATAATATTCATAATTATTCTCTCCTTCATATTATAACATAACATATGACAAAAGAATCCCATAACAGCATTCCCATAATGAAGCAATAGACTCTACATTTGCATGGGACGCTGAGATACCTGTAGTGGAAATATTTTCAACATTTTCTTTATATATATTAGTATTAGTAATATTTTGAACATTTTTTTTTTTAAAAAAAAATTTCTCTCTCAATATTTATATTCAGTTACTTTTTCATTATGGTTAAAGGAGTTTTCAATTATTCTGTTTTTTTTTTTCTTTTCATAACAAAATATATTTCCTAGTTGATAATTTTTTAGCATAGATTATAGATAAAACTAAATGATGAAAATTGTGTGGGACACTCTTAAAAATAGAAGAAAAAAAAATTAAGTAAAAAAATATTATAACACAAATTAAAAAAAAAATAATAATAACTAAGCGGAGTGTTTTGAGAAGTTGTACATACCAGTTTTTCTTTGTAGGATATTTTACCTAGAGAGGTCATATCCACATCAACTCCATTTAGTGGGTTCTTGTCTTGAGACTGACCATACTGCGAAGATGTCTCCTTTGCGCTGTCATGTCTGCATTGATCTTTTTTTCCTGGAAAACCGGAGGCTAGATTTATATATAAATCAAAAAATCACAAAAATACAATTGTAGGCAAGAAGCCTAATTTTAGGGACTTCTATTCCATGCTGAAAGTTGTTCAAAGACAGACCTAAGACTGCTTTGAACTATGGCATAGGGTCCCCCCAACACCTGATGCGTACCAAACACACCATCCAAATGGTTTAACCAAATGACATGCATAGTTTGACGAAAAATGTAATTCCAGTGATGAGGAAAACTCGCAGAACGTCTGCGATTCAAAAGACTGTTACAAAGCCATCGCACCACATCCGTTGGGTTGAAGAAGGCTGGACGTATACCCACTGTAAGCAGTATTGTCCATACTTGTTTTGCGAGGTCACAATCACGAAGTAGATGTAGGCTAGACTGTTCAATATTTCCACATCTCGCACATAGCGAAGAATCCAAAATCCCTCGCCTCCACAGCAGTTCGGCAGTAGGGAGCGCCTTGTGCAAACATGTCCAAGAAGTAAAGGATGCACGGGTCGGACCCACGAAGCTCCATACTCTTTTCCAAGGGATCCGAGTAGGGTATTGATGAGTAGACTGCATCCTTTGCCTGACAGATTTAATGGAGAAGAGTCTCGTAGCCGAGTGTCTCCAATTCGGTACATCCGAACAGTGAGGGTCGGACGAAACCGAGATACCCAAGAGCGCTTGGATGGTTGTAGCCGGAAGAAACCGACACAACGGTGCTACATTCCATCCCTGTGAACAATTCCAAACTTCCAAAATTGTTTTCCCAATCAAAGAATCCAGAACAGGTTGTGTGCATGACTGGATGAGTGGCTACTCTCCCAACCATCGGTCCAACCAAAACAGAATCCTCCGGCAATTACCGACTAACCATTCTATACCCTCTTTGACAAAGGGGAACACTCTACTTAATACCCTCCAAATGTGTGAACTACCCACTGTCGGCAAGCCTCGTATTAAGGAAGCCCACCCCCCATATTTGGACGACAAGATGACACTCCCAAGCTTATCCGGATATCTCACCATACGCCATAACAGTTTTGCAAGTAGAGCATTATTCATTTCCACCAATCTAGGTAGGCCCAAACCACCCATATGTCGGGGAAGACAAATTTTCTCCCATGCAACCGTGTGTAGCCTTCTTTCTCCTTGACTTTCACCCCAGAAAAATTGTTTGCTTAGACGCTCCAATTGTGCCACCAGATCTTTCGGGACGGATACCGTTTGCATAGTGTAGTTGGGCAGACATGTAAGTGTAGAAGATAACAAAACTGTACGAGCAGCCTTTGACAATAGCTTCATTTTCCAACCCGCTAACCTCCGTTTAGCCTTCTCAATGAGATAAGGAAAGTGGCTCTTCCTCAGCCTCCCGTGTACTAGTGGAACACCCAAGAAACTACCCAAATCCGTAGAAGATAGCACGTGGAAGGAAGAACAAATAGTGTTCCTCAAGTACACCGGTGTATTAGGGGAGAACCAAACTCTCGATTTATTTCTATTCATTCTTTGATCCGAGATCCCACAGAACTGTGCCAATATGTGTTCCAGGACCCTAGCATGTGAGAAGGAGGCTTCCTCGAACAACAATAGGTCATCCGAAAAAAACATATGGGAAATAAAGGGGCCTTTTCGAGATAGGCGAACAGGTTTGCAGGTTCTTGATTCTACAACTCTCTCTATTGACTGTCCCAACACTTCCATGCACAAAACAAAAAGGTAAGGGGCCGGGAGAGGGTCTCCTTGACGTAGCCCCCGGGAAGGCATAAAAGCAGGCAGCTTCTCTCCATTCCAACACACCGATAGCGAAGCTGAAGATATACAATGCATAATCAAAGTACATAACGGCTGGCTGAAACCCGAGGAGGCAAGGACATCTTCCAAAAACTTCCATTCCACTCTATCATACGCCTTCTCCAAATCCACCTTCAAGATGAAACCACCATTTACTCCTTTTCTTTTGGATAAGGAGTGTATGGTCTCTTGAGCCGCTGTTATATTATCCGAAGTGGACCACCCCGGAATAAAACTTGTTTTGTATTTACCAGTCAACTTGTTCATCATAGGTTTCAACCGATTTTCCAATACTTTGGAAACAACTTTAACCAACACGTTGCATAGAGAAATTGGGCGGAATTGATTAAGATTGGATGGTGCTATAGTCTTCGAAAGTAAGCATATTACGGACTCGTTCAAACCTTTCGATAACCTTGTAAGAAGCAAAAACACCTAAAAGGAGGGTTATAATTGGTTATTCAATAACAGACCAAAATCTTTGGAAGAAAGCTGTTGTATAACCATCGGGCCCCGGTGCTTTATCCGCTGCCATTTGGAAAAGAGCCGCCTTGATCTCTAAATTGGATATCGGGCGGTTCATCCATCTCTTATCTTGATGGTTCAAAGTAGGAAAACTCCAGTCAGTAGTAGCATACGGCAGAGTGGGTTCCGAGGTATACAAGTTAACATAGAACAATCTGGCCATCTCCCGCAACTGGTAGTCATCCTCACACCAAACACCTGTGGCATCCTGTTGTCGGCAAATCTTGTTATGGCGTCGACGAATAATAGTGGTCATATGGAAGAAACGTGTATTCCTCTCTCCAGCTTGTAACCATTGTACTCGTGACTTTTGCCGCCACAACAGCTCCTCTTGTTCAAGTACTTCATTTAACTCTTTCAACAAAACAAATTCCAGTTTATCCAGATAAGCCGAGTCTCTCGTCGCTCTTGCCCATTGAATACCTCCCAACCGTTGCTGACATCTCTGTTTTCTCGCTGAGATGTTACCAAACTTAGTTCGATTCCAATGACTCGCTACTTCCTTGAACCGACTCAACATTTCCATTGTTGACTGCAACCACTCCACACTTCCTTAACCAGTTCCTCAAAATCTGGTCGACCAAACCAAGCTATAAGCATTTTGAATGGTCTCTCTGTCCTTATCCGCTCACCGATGTCCGACTCCTTTACTAAAAGAGGATGATGATCTGACCGTGTTCTAGTCAAATGTATCACCAAAGTGTCTGGAAACTTAAGAAGGAATTGCTGATTTCCGAGTCCTCTATCCAACCATTCTTTTATGTTAGCCGGGCCAGCTCTCATATTACTCCACGTAAATTGTGAACCAGAGAAACCCAAATCGACTAAGGAACAATTTGAAATGGTATTGCACAGTCTCACCATATTCCTGGTATTCACCGAGCAGCCCCCTTTTTTCTCCGTAGTTAAAATCACCAAGCAATAACCAAGGAAACTCAATACAGCTGCTCGGATTTTCAACATATTCCCACAAATCATCCCGAAAATATGCATTAGGTGACGCATACACTGCTGATAGCACCCATATCGAAACCTCGCTTACTCCGAACCGGAGCTATCACAATCTGCTCATGAATGGCTAACGACTCAATCAGCAAAGTTTCGGAGTCCCATGAAATCCAGATTCCTCGGCAAAAACACACGACTTTCAAAACCACAAACTGATTAAAGTAAGATTTTTTCAAAATATTTTCCAACATATTACTAGCACATCTAGTTTCCAATAGGATGAGAATATTCGATTTATTAATTCGGATAATTTCCCTAAGGTGATGTAAGAAGCTACCGGAACCGGCACCCCTACAGTTCCAGGCTAAAATCGTTGGGAGAGTTATTGGGAACCGGTGGCTGACCCCGGTTCCACCTCCATGACCGGAGATTTAGCATGAGAAGATGAAGCTTCGGAACCTAACCTTTGTTCATCAATCACCATAGAATCAGCTTTCTGCTTCCATTTCAGTTTTCGACCACCAACCTGATCACAACTTTGGTTGTCCGGGGCTTTACCAGTCTCATCTGGCCTCTTTCCTTTATTTGCATGTCTGGTCTCCATCTGTTTCCTCAGTCCTCCAGCCGATTGATGAAGCACCAGAGCATTTGATTGCTCTTTTGATTGCTCTAGATCATCCATTTCTTCAATTGTTAACTCATCTGAGATGTTCATATTAAAGAAATATGATTAAATTTCAACCATAATAGTTTTTGGATACTATTCAAGGTACTGTTCTAGAGAGAAAACTCGTCTCCTTATTTGTTAGGGTTTTTAACTTGCTAAAGCTTCTCACTGTGAGTGTCATGTACCTAAGGTGACTTAGGCCGTCGCCTTAGGCCCATACCGAAAGGATCCCAATTTTTTAATTCATTTTTTTATTGTTTATCTCATACTCCATTTATCCAAAAAAAATAATATATTATACTCCAAATTTTTAAAAATAAAATATTAATGGTTAATATAAAATATTTATTTTTAAATTAAAAAAAATTTATTTATAATTTATTATTCATTTGTTTATTTATTAAAAATATTAATCATTATGTACTGTTAGCATTGCTATTTATTGAAAATAGAATATATTTAAAGAATAGTAAATTTCCAAAAAAATAAAAACATTGTGTTATGAATATTTGTATGTCCATAGCTTTAAAGCTTCCACTACTTCCACTACCTCCACTACCTCCATATAACCTCCATGTAATAACTTATGTAACTTATATATAATTATGAAGAGTTATGTTTGTATGTATATGTGTATATAGGTTACACATATATCATCCCTATAAATAGAGGGTTGCTTATATGATTTGGCACAATATATATGAAATATGCAAGAAGATGAATACTCTCTTCCCTTTGATCTCTATCTTACATTTTGTTCTAATTTCCTTTTGTTAACTATAGTTTTATAACACGTTATAAGCACGAGGTTCTACCAGTTTAATATATTGTTTGAAGTTGGATTTCAATAATAATAGGTATGTTATTTCTTCTAATGTTAATTCTTATTAAGTATGAATTTGTAATTCTTGAAGTTACTAGATGGAATCGTTTCATGGAAATTAGATCTTGAGATTCATCTAGTTATGATGGGTCCAAAGACACCATCGATGTAACATATTTAATCATTGGGAATATTATTTAAGACCACATGAAGATGGTCATTTATCCCGAAAGCATGCAGAATTTGATTGAATCCACAAAAGATTAAAGGATTTTAATACATGAATGAATAAATCCTGGCATCTTAGAGAAAAGAAATTCTCTACTTGAACAAAATCAAGAAAGTCGACCAACATATTTTAATTCATTTCTCGAAGAGAATGTTATTCATGGTAATGATCGTTGATATAAATATATGCTTATGATCATGATAAAGTTGATCAAAGTGCCTAATACTCATAACCACAAGAAGTGGGAGAAAGAATAATGTATGAATGTTCATACTATTATCAAATGGAAATCCTTTACTTTTGTATTATACAATTCATGTAGTATATTGTTTTTACACTGTTGTTATATATATGTGCTATATATGTGTTATGCTTTATATACATACTGTTGTTGGTGAGATGTGTGTTTAAATGCATTATATACATATATATGTTCCGTTATGATAATATATATATATATGGTATACTGCTATACTGTTAGTGGAATTTAGGAATTTATAATTTTATAATTTTGTTTCAGCTCATGTGGTATGTACATATGGGATACTGACTTTTGTCACGAATCCACGTGCCCCTTGCAATTCGAGTTTTTTCCCAAAATGACCCTATTTTTTAAAATCACTCCGTGTTTGGCCATGTTTTTGAAACTATTTCTCAATCCGGGCTTTGACTCATTCACCAGAATGAGTCATTCTGGCCCCCACAAAAAAAAAAAAAAAAATTTTCTCTCCTAATTTTTCTCTTTTCTCTCTCCCTCCGTTTCCCCGTCTACAATTCCCTCTTTTTTTTTTTTTTCCTTATTTGTATTTGTAATATATATATATATATTTATTATATATATTTTAATACTATGACTCATTCGGGAATGAGTCATAGTTCTAAAAATTTAGATCCTCTTCTTTAAACTCAAAATGAACTTCACTTTCTCTCCAAACTTTCTCTCTCCAAAATTTCTCTCCCCAAAATTTCTCTCCCCAAAATTTCTCTCCAAAATTCAATTTGTTCTCTCAAGATCTATCCAAAGAAT
Organism: Cynanchum wilfordii; assembly: GCA_025388415.1. Classification (NCBI taxonomy): domain Eukaryota; kingdom Viridiplantae; phylum Streptophyta; class Magnoliopsida; order Gentianales; family Apocynaceae; genus Cynanchum; species Cynanchum wilfordii. The sequence goes on along the minus strand of JAHSUH010000777.1, from coordinate 7,344 downwards.
TTCAACCACATATTGTAAGTATAACTAACAAATCTTAATACTTTATTTAATTACGTAATATATATCATCTCTTTATATGACTTATTTTAATATTTTTTTAGGGTTTATGACTCAAGTTGGGCAAATCTTGACTTTTATTGTATTGAAAATATGAATTTTTCCTGTATATATCAATTATTTATGGTTGATTGTATTATATTTATATTTTTAGGTAGTGATTTCTGTAGGGTTTTGGGTTTTTTATTTGTGTTTAGTTGTGTATTTAATTACATAATATATATCATCTCTTTATATGGCTTATCAGCGAATGAGTCATAGCATTCTCCTCTGCCCGAGATCAAATTTTGAATAGTAGAGAATTCTATGACTCGTACAACGAATGAGTCATAACATTCTCCTCTGCCCGAAATAAAATTTTGAACAGTAGAGAATTCTATGACTCGCAGACAAGAATGAGTCATAGCATTCTCCTCTCGCGCGAAATTAAAATTTTGAAATTCTATGACTCGGACAACGAATGAGTCATAACATTCTCCTCCTGCTCGAAATAAAATTTTGAACAAGAGAGAATTCTATGACTCGATGCTGAATGAGTCATAGCATTCTCCTCTGCCCGAGATCAAATTTTGAACAATAGAGAATTCTATGACTCGTACACCGAATGAGTCATAGCATTCTCCTCTGCCCGAAATAAAATTTTGGACACCCAAGAATTCTATGACTCGTACAGAGAATGAGTCATAGAATTCTCCTGCCTAAAATAAAATTTGGACTAAATAATGCTACGACTCATTCTTACAACACAACATCAATGCAATTCAACATATAAACCAAAATATAATAGAAAAAACACATCAATTCGATATATATTCCAAAATGAGTCCATGCTTAAAAAATAAAATCAAAACACAATAATGAGTCTGTTTATAATGTTGGAAAAAGTATATTGAAATACACACTAAACAATCAACAATCGTAGTTCGGGTTTGAGTCGATGACACAAGTTCTTCTATTATGACCTGACATATGACAGTTACCACATCTTGGAGGTGAATCAGGATTTCTTGCATCCATTGAACCTCGATACATCCTAGAGCGTAAACGACCTGGACCACCACTCTTCATATTATGTTTATTGCAGTGGAGTACGAATGCGGCTTCATTCCACAGTTCTTCATTTGCGTACGGGTTAAAATTTGCCTCGTAAATCAACTTGTAATTAGAGCTTGAGTAAAATGGCATAACAAATGAAGTTGGATCCCATCCACGATGTCGACATACTGCAAATACATGAGAACAAGGTATTCCAAATATCGACCATTTATTACAACTACAAGATTGTTCACCGATGTTTATTGTGTATACATTATTTCCCCTTCCATCTCCCCTCATTGGTGTACTAACCCTATATATTCCAGTTGAATATTGTAATAAAAAAAAGTATGCCCTCTTGCTTTTTTCTCATTTTTAACATATTGTCTCCAAATTATAGATGGAAAAGGATGTATAGTGTGTGCTGCCTCATATCGATATTTACTAAAATAATGTACAAGTTTATCATAAACGAACTCGACCAAAGCCTTCAAAGGTAAAACACGACATTTTTTTCTCATTTTTAACATATTGTCTCCAAATTATAGATGGAAAAGGATGTATAGTGTGTGCTGCATCATCTCGATATTTATTAAAATAATGTACAAGTTTGTCATAAACGAACTCGACCAAAGCCTTCAAAGGTAAAGCACGACACTTCTTCAAGACACTATTTAATGATTCAGATAGATTTGTGGTCAAACAACCATACTTGTAACCGCCATCATATGCTAGTGTCCATTTTTCCTTATCTATTGCGGCCAAATAATTAAATGCTTCCGGGTTCCTCATTTTGATCTCTTCCATAAACTCATTAAATTTTGTGACCTTCTTGGGTTGATCCTCGCCTTATACATTAAATTTTGTCATGGGATTTACATTCAAATTTATATGTGTCGTTTCATTCTCCGTTGCTTGATATGATCTTGAAGCATTTGATGCCTCCATTGCGGTTGAACATGAGTTACTACTAGTCGAAGAAGCTATCTCATTCGCCCGTGTAGCATATGGATTGAATGAAACATTGTTTGGATTTGACAAGTTGGACGGAATTGGAAATGTGAAATCATTGTCAACACATGTATTGTTTTGCATCATATTTGATTGCACCACATGTGTTGGAGATCCATGAATTATTGGTGAAGAAGGAGGATCGATGTGAACTTCTTGAACCAAAACACTAACACCCACAATCTTGAAGTCACTTGGTATTGACCAAATATGTTCTATATCTTCCTCATATGTGACCTCAATGGCACTGTATTGGACAAATGAACAGCTCTCTTACAACACCCAAATCGTAGTATGAACTTTAAGTTCGTTGTTGTCATATCAATACCTCTATAGTTGCAAACCTTTTGAACAATATCGGAATAAGACACTTGTCTCCTAAACACCCATGATTTTTTTGATTGCCCCTCAAAATATGGATTTCCATTTCCATCATAAAGAATACTACAATCTCAAAAGAAATTTAGTCTAATTGGTTGCTCCAACAATGCCATCTAAAAATTGCAAAAAAAAAAAAAACATATATTAAAATTTCCATATATAATGTTTCTTTATAAACACAAATAAAAAACCCTAAACCTAAATAAATCACCACCTAAAAATCTAAATATAATACAATCAACCATAAATAATTGATATGTACATGAAAAAATCATTAAAAATACAATAAAAGTCAAGATTTGCCCAACTTGAGTCATTTATCCAAAAAAAAAAAAATTAAAATAAGCCATATAAAGAGATGATATATATTATGTAATTAAATACACAAATAAAAAACTCAAAACCCTACAGAAATCACTACCTAAAAATATAAATATAATACAATCAACCATAAATAATTGATATATACAGGAAAAATTCATATTTTCAATATAATAAAAGTCAAGATTTACCCAACTTGAGTCATAAACCATAAAAAAATATTAAAATAAGTCATATAAAGAGATGATATATATTACGTAATTAAATAAAATATTAAGATTTGTTAGTTATACTTACAATATGTGGTTGAAATTCTTTGGATAGATCTTGAGAGAACAAATTTGGAGAGAAATTTTGGAGAGAAATTTGGGGAGAAAAATTTTGGAGAGAAAGTGAAATTCATTTTGAGTTTAAAAGAGGATCTGAAATTTTAGAACTATAACTCATTCCCAGAATGAGTCATAGTATTAAAATATATATATATATATATACCTTACCGAATAAGAAGAAAATAAAAAAGAAACGCATTGAATTGTAGACGGAAAGCGAGGAGAGAGAATGAGAGGAAAGAGAAAATTAGGAGAGATATTTTTTTTTTCTTTTGAATAACGCACCTTGATAGAAAATATCACAAAATTTTTTTTTTTTTCAATTCTCCCCAAGAGCAAACTCGTCTGATAACGTGTTGTAAAATTACTATAATTATAACATAATAAGATAAAAGAACAATATGAATCAAAATAACAATCAAACTTGTATATTACTTGTTGTTAACAAAACATACAAAACTACCTTCTATTTATAGGGATAACATATATGTAACATATATACACATATACATACAAGTTATGTATATATATATATATATATATATATATAACTTTCCATTATTCATATGAAGATAGTGGAGTTGGTGGAATCTTTAAAGCGATGGACATTAGAGGTTATGAAGATAGTGGGGTAGTGAAGAAGGGGGACATCTAATATTCATTCATAAAAATGCTTTATTTTCATCAAAGTTTTAAAGAAATTTGTTAAGTTTTAAAGATATTCTTCTTAACGAATATCATATGGAGACTATAAATGATGAGTACCTTCATATTACAAGCATTGTTTCGAGTAAGAAAATCATATTAGAAAAATTAAATATGATTTCTTTTGACTTGTACTACACAAGAATAAATGCAATTGAAATACATTCAATAAACAAGAAGTTTATTGATTCAAAAATGTTTACCATTTGGCATGACCGGTTAGGACATCCCGGTTCAAGTATGATGTGAAAAATTATTGAAAATTTTCATGGGCACTCATTGAAAAACTTGAAAATTTTCAATCAAAAGAATTTACATGTGCTACTTATTCTCAAGGAAAATTGATTATTAAGTCATCACCAGTTAAATTTGGAATTGAATTTCCAACATTTTTAGAAAGAATTCAAGGTGATATATGTGGATTTATTCACCCTTTATGGAGACCATTTTGATATTTTATGATTCTAATAGACGCGTCTAGTAGATGGTCTCATGTAAGCTTATTATTAACTTGCAACTTGAAGTTTGCAAAATTGTTTGCTCAAATTATTATATTTCGAGCACAATTTCCAGATTATACAATTAAATCAATATGTCCGGATAATGCTGGTGAATTCTCATTTCAGGCTCTCAATGGTTATTGTAAGTCAATTGGTATAAGTGTTGAACATCTTGTAGCTTATGTTCATACACAAAATGAGTTAGCTGAATCTTTATTAAAAGACTTCAATTGATAGCTAAACCTATAATTATGAGAATTAAACTACCCGTCTCAGTTTGGGGCCATGCAATTTTGCATGCAGTAGCACTTGTATATGTTAGACTAACAAGTTTTTATAAATATTTCCCATTGCAATTAGCCTATGGTCGGAAGCTAAATATTTCTCATTTTTAGATGTGCGGTTTATATTCTTATAACTCCACCACAACGCACAATGGGTTCTTTAAAACAAATTGGGAATATATGTTGTGTTTGTTTCTCCTTCTATATTTTGAACCTATGACGGGAGGTCTTTTTACGACACAATGTTGTCGATTGTCATTTTGATGAATCAATGTTCCCGGGATTAGGGGGAGAAAAAGAAAAACAGCTTGATAAAAATATTACATGGAATACTTTGCAACATCTTGATGCTCGTACAAATCAATGTGAACTTGAAGTTCAAAAGATAATTCATTTGCAAAGTATAGCAAATCAACTGTCAGATTCATTTACCGACCTAAAGAGAGTGACTAAGTCACATATACCAGCTGAAAATGCTCCTATACGGATTGATGTCCTAACAAGACAATCAATAAATGAAATAGAAAATGAATCTATAGCATGCCGGAAGCATGGTAGACCAATTAGTTCAAAAAATAAAAATCCCTGTAAAAAGAAGGGAGCAAATGTTATTAATGAACCCGGGATTAGTACTTCAAAAGAGTCACATAATAAATTAAATAACTCCAGAAGAAGTTTAGGTACCTGAAGAAAATGAATATATTTGATAAGTAAAGAATGATGATATTTCAATAAATTATGTCTCAACGGGGAAACGATTGAACCGAGAAGAAATAACTATCGATAGTATTTTTGTATATTATGTGACGTCAAATATTAAAAATGAAAATTATTATAACGAGCATACATTCGTTGATGAATATCGACGTAGAAGTGATTGGCTGAAATGAAAAGATGCAAAAAGTGAAGTTTTTAAATCCATAGCCCGGACACCTGAAGATGTCAAACTTGTAGGGTATAAATGGGTATTTGTGCGGAAAAGAAATGAGAAAAATGAAATTGTGAGTTATAAAGCACGTCTTGTTGCACAAGATTTTTCTCAAAGATCATGAAGTCACTTATTTTCTTGTGGTGGATACAATTATTTTTCGTTATCTCCTTAGTCTGGCAGCTAATGAGAAACTTGATATGCATCTTGTGGATGTAATAGCAGTCTATCTATATGGCTCACTTGATAGTGATATCTATATGAAAATCTCTGAAGGATTTAAAATGTTTGAATCATATACATCAAATTCTCGAGAATTATATTCAATAAAATTACAAAGATCTTTGTATGGTTTAAAACAGTCCGGACGAATGTGGTACAATCGTCTTAGTAAATATTTATTGAAAGAAGGTTATCAAAATAACCAAATTTGTCCATGTGTATCTATTAAGAAAGAAAAATTAGGATTTGCTACAATTGTTGTATATGTTGATGATTGGAACTCCATAAGAGATTTTAAGATTAGTAAATTCTTTGAAGAAAGAATTTGAGATGAAAGATCTCGGAAAAACAAAATTTTGTCTCGGCTTGCGAGACGAGCACTTGAAAGATGAAATTGAAATTTTGTTCATCAATCAAATTATACTAAAAAGGTCATTTAAAGATTTTACATGGACAAAGTACATCCATTGAGTACCCCAATGGTTGTTCGATCACTTGATGTGAAAAATGACAATTTTCGACTATGTGAGGATAATGAAGAAGTTCTTAGTCCTGAAGTGTCATATCTTAGTACAATAGGTGAACTAATATATCTTGCTAATAATACAAGACTTGATATAGCTTTTACTATTAATTTATTAGCAATGTTTAGTTCATGTCCAACTAGAAGACATTGGAATGAAATTAAACATATCTTTTGATACCTTGGAGATTTCAAATAGACTATGTTTTTATATGTGAAGATCCTTGCATTTCATATCATTCTACAAAACATACACTAGTTGCGCTACTTCTTCGTATCATGCGGGATTATAGCAATTCATGAAGCAAGTCGGGTGGGGGATGGTTAAGATCCACGTCTTCAACACATCGGAGACGGGTTTTTTCTTCGAGCAAAGAATCTACGACAATAATATTTTATGAAGATAACCCGACATGTATAGTTCAAGTATAGGAATGATATATCAAACAAGAACGTATAAAGCATATTTCACCAAAATTCCTCTTCACGCATGATGTTCAGAAAAATGGTGATATTAATGTACAATGAATCCGTTCAAGTAATAATTTGGCGAGACTTGTTCACAAAGGGCATTACCGACTTCAATATTTTAAAGATTGGTCCATCATATTGGAATGTGTCGGTACAAGATATTGTGTAATGATCGGGGGGAGTGTACAAGGAACGATGTACTCTTTTTCCTTCACTAGGGTTTTTTCCCACTGAGTTTTTCTCTAGTAAGGTTTTAATGAGACATATTCTTTGTACAATGGACATCCAAAAGGGGGAGTGTTATGAATATTTGTATGTTCATAGCTTTAAAACTTTCACTACTTCCACTACCTCCACTACCTCCACTTACACTACTTTCACTACCTCCACTACCTCCATGTAATAACTTATGTAACTTATATATAATTATGAAGAGTTATGTTTGTGTGTATATGTGTATATATGTTACACATATATCATCTTTATAAATAGAAAGATGTTTATATGATTTGGAGGAGATATATGAAATATGCAAGAAGATGAATACTCTCTTCTTTTTTATCTTTATCTTACATTT
>JAHSUH010000776.1:0-21544 GCA_025388415.1 Cynanchum wilfordii | reverse complement strand
GTGCATGGCCTATTAGGGAAAATGCCCGTGTTTGGCTTTTAATTAATTCTGGATGCCTATTAGCCGAATGGTTAAGGTGAAATCATAAGGAGTTGTTTTTCTTTAAAAAAAAAAAAAAAAAAAAAAAAAAAAAAAAAAGAAAAAAGGGTATATCGTTTGGAGGAAAGAAAGGAATAAGAGATCTAGTCTCTATATCCCGACTAAAGAAATTCGTTAAGCTTTGGCTTGAATTTTGCCTCGTCAAAACACGTACTCACATAATCCAGTTATCCAGTTATCTTTGGGCACAGGGTATACATGGCACGGGGCGGCATGTAGTGTGTTTATTTATTTGTAAACCCCCCTGTAGAAAATTGGTATCAGAGCGGTTACTAAACCTGAATTGACAGTAGAAATTAATGCTCAAAAGAAAAAAAAAATAACTAAAATAACTAAAATAAATAACTAAAATACCTAAATCTAACTACTGGAATGCAAAAGATAGTAAAGCAAGATCCATGCAATATGTAATTAACCTAAATTACCATGCAAACTATACCTAAGTAAAAGCTATGCAAACTGTACTACTACAAAGTAATATGCAGTTTGAAAAACCATCAAAACAACTAAATCATATGCTAAGTAAAAGAAAACAAAGAACAGCAAATTCATGCAAGCACAAAACTAACTACTGGAATTCAACATAATATGAGACAAAACATCATATGCATATTCATACGAGTATATTAAATCAATTGCAAATAAAAACAAAACATGCAAACTAACTAAGAAATGTAAGACAACTAAAGAAGATGCAAAACAAGTAAATGACAAGTAAATGAGACTAAGATTAAGAAGAGAAGTAAACCAAACTACTCTAATATAATACCTAAAAATCAAGATAATATCTATAACAACTACCAAAAATCATAACATGAAAACATGGAAATACAACTAAGATCATGAATTAAAAATCAATGAAAAGAAAGAATCAAGTTAGAAAACCTAACCATACCTAAGAACTAATTAGAACAAGTTAGAAAGATTAGAACAAACTAAGTCAAGTTAGAAAGTAGGAAAAACAATTAGATCTAAAAATTCTAAACTAAAGATCAAACTAAGATGTTAAACCAAAGATCTAAGTTACTCTAAAGGATAAGGATCTAAAGAATCAAAAGCTAACCTAATCTAAAGCACTAAACTAACTAAGCTATAAAATCTAGATCATCTAAAGTTAACCTCTAGGCTATATCTAACCAAAATTCTCTAAGTAAAAGTTTACCTAAAGGATCTAAACTAACCAAAACACTAACTAAACCTAAAAATCATGATACTAAATCATCTAACCTAAAATCTAAATCCAAAAATCTATAATCTAGGCAAAAGAAATTCTAAGAAAATGAATCAATATGAAAGTAAGAGAAACAAAATACAAGTAACATAAGAAAACTACTAAAGTAAGAATAAGAAAAATCAAAGAATCAAGATTAAACTACTCAACTAAAAATAAGAAACAAATGAAATCGAAACATCTAAACTAAATGAAATAAAATCGATCAAGCAAATATCCAAGATCTATCAAAGAGATCAAAGATTTTCTACTTAGACATGAAAAGTAAAAGTTACTTGAGAATGATATCATAAAATAAATCATATCAAAATTAATTCGTTATAAATTTCACACCGTTGATGAAAATTTTTCCCAAAAATTACAACGAACTTAGAGGAAAAACATCACGAAAATTAATAGGCTTCCCCGGCAACAGCGCCAAAAATCTGATGTGTATTTGAGTTATATATAAATAATAAAAATAAACGAATAAATAATACTAAAAATAATAAGAATCTCTATGATTAAAATATGATTTGTCACTAATAAAATAACTCAATTAGGCAGAGCACCTATCGAAATAGTTTAGTAAATAAGGTGGTATTCAGATTTTAAATTTATAAAAATCGTTTTTCCCTAAGACTTCTATTAAATTCTAGTGTGGAAAATATAATCAAACTAATTATGAATATGATTTGTGAATAAGGATCATTCAACAAGTAGTCCAACCATTATCAAGAATGATAAGATTGAATTCTAAATCCTCGAAACCAAAGTAAAGAACAATGTAAGGAATAAAGCAAGAAAAAGGTTGGGAGGAATTCTTTGTAAAATATAGGTGAGATAAGAGGATACAAAATACCAAGTATAGGATAATCTTGGATCTAGTATCATAGCTCCACCAAAATCAAGTCTAAAGTAGAATCTCTTCCATACGGTTCGTGGCAAGAAATTCCTAGATTAAGAACACTTGAATGTTGACAAGATCAAATCTCCCATCAATCATCCAGGTTCCGATCCATCAATAGGAAACTAATCACATCAACTTGGCACTAATCGTATATCCTGGTTCCGGCCTAACAATTAGTATTAATCCGAAACCACAATCTCAAATCAAAGCTTGTACTAAAGATAAAAATCAGATCTAAAGTCATCAATGAAATTGCAATTCGAATTAATAAAACCAGAATCATTCAATCCAAGAACATCACAATATCTCAAGTAATTTGTAAAATAAAACCAACCAAATCTACCTATAAGAAATGTAGAAATGAGAATTCCTAAGGTTGGTTAACTAATTACAAAGAATAACAAGGAATAATAGAAGAAAAGGGGAAAGTGAAACATAGACATTAAACCTTCTTCCTCTTCAACTCCTTCTCTTGATTCTTCTTTGCTTCTTCAACTTGGAACTTCAATTTGTGTAGCCCAAATACCCTAGAATATATTCAGTAAATTTCCTTACGGATCGAGGAAAACCTACCAAATTAATCCCAAGATACTCAATACTACAAGTAGAGAGTAATCTCTAAGAAAATTGGAAAATCAAAACATAGATCTCTCTCTAAGTTCTACCAAACCTTTACAATTACTTAGCTATTCAGCCTAATCAAACCTCTATCCAACCTTGATCCAACCTTAAATAATGGTAAAAATCCCAATATTTATAGATAACCAAAACAGGGGTAAAATTGTAATTTTACAAAATAGAATTTGGAAATTTGGCTCAACACGGGCGTGTTGCACCCGTGTTGTGCCCGTGTTGGCTATGCGTGACACGGCTGTCGCGCCCGTGTTTCGGCCGTTTTGCCTCCCGTGTTGGTGATACGCGACACGGGCGTGTTGCACCCGTGTTGGAAGCCGTGTTCATGGCTGAGCCCGTGTTGTTGGGCGTGTTCAGCCTCCTGGATGGGCGTGTTCAACGCTGAGCGCGTGTTGCTGGACTGGATTTGTATATCTTTCCAAAAATTGCATATTTAGTCCCCGAACTTTGCTCTTTTGATCAATTGACTCCACAAACTTTCCGAAAATAGAAATATCACAATTAAGTACACAATTAACAAATTCATCTCAATTTACTCTATTAAACCTCAACAATTATGCACAATTACCCTTCCAAAACATTACCAAATTTAGCGTTATCACTTCTCGAGTGTAGGGTTGAGTCTCGACCATAAGGGATACCCTATAGTTTAGTTGAGGGGAGTGGTAGCCGATGATCTTCGGAGCGGGATAAGGATCCGGAGTACAAGTCTCGGCGAGGTCCGGAGGATTAAGCCAGTCCGTGGAAGCAGTGAGAGCAACATGACAACTTTCACCTTCCTTTTCTTTTCGTTCTTGTATTACTTTTCCTTTATATGTTATCATTCCGTGTCCTAAGATTCTCTTTATTTAGATTGATTAATTAATGATTTATACATTTTTGGAGAGGATAAGTTTTAATATACATTATGAATTGCTTATTGTTTTACGCTCTCGATTTGATTCTCGTATTGAGTTTATGCTATGAAACTTAGGTTGATGCATGATACTACAATAGTTAATGAAATTGACGGTTTGTTTAGGAGACCCGACCATAGGAGAATTTACAAATTGCCGGATTAGGTCTAATAACTTGCATCGACCATAATGAGGTTAGTGATGTGTGGTTTATTATATATAAAAATAATATAAATAATTGAATAAATAATACTAAAAATAATAGGAATTCTCAAGATTAAAATAGGATTGTCATTAATAAAATAAACTCAACTAGGCAGAGCACCTATCGAAATAGTTTAGTAAATATAGTATTATTCAGATTTTAAAATTTATAAAAATCGTTTTTCCCCAAGACTTCTATTAAATTCTAGTGTGGAAAATATAATTAAACTAATTATGAATATGATTTGGTAGTATGAATCATTCATCAAGTAATCCAACCATTATCAAGAATGATAAGATTGAATTCTAAATCCTAGAAAGCAAAGTAAAACAAAGCAAAGTAGAAGATCAAGCAAGTAATGGAAGGTAGAAACTCATAAGAAATAATAGGAGAAATGAAGGATACAAACTACTAGGGGCAAGATTAATCATGAATTAACTATCATAATCTCACCAATATTCAAGTCTACAGTAGAATTTCTTCCATACGGATTGTGACAAGAAATTCATTGATTTAAGAACACTTGAATGTTGACAAGATCAAATCTCCCATCAATCATCCTAGTTCGGTCCATTAAAAGGAAATCTAATCGAATCAAATTGGCACTAATTGTTGTCCTAGTCCCGGCCTAACAATTAATGTTAATCCGGAACTACAACCTCAAATCAAAGCTCAAAACTCAAGATAAAATTCAGATCCAAAGCTATGAATGAAATTGCAATTCAAATTAATAACACTACAACAATCATCCATTGATGGAGTTGGTTCCTCTCTTGCAAAACTTCAAGGAAATTCCTTACGATTTGAGGCAACTTCACACAAAGACTCACAAGAGATTCTCACAACTTACAACTTATGAAAGAGATCTCAAAATATAGATCTAATTCAAAACCCTAAAAGAATTACAAAATTACTTTGATAGCATAACACTTCCAATACTAGCCAACTCTCAACCTTATGCCACTTTTCCAACCTCTAAATAATGGTAAAAATCCCAATATTTATAGATAACCAAAATAGGGGTAAAATAGTCATTTTACAAAGAATTCTCTAAAAACTCGGAACAGAGCATCAACACGGGCTCAGTGGTATAAGCAACACGGGCTCAGTGACAGGTTTTTCCCCGAGCACGTGTTCTTCTAGCTGTGTTCTTCCTTCTGTCTGGGCGTGTTCATACACCGAGCACGTGTTCTAAAGCTTGTAAGGGCGTGTTGAGTCTTCTTGATGGCCGTGTTCTTGGTCCGAGCGCGTGTTCCTGGACTAGATGTGTATATCTTTCCGGAAATTGCATATTTAGTCCCCGAACTTTTCTCTTTTGATCAATTGACTCCACAAACTTCCCGAAAACAGAAATATCACAATTAAGTACACAATTGATAAATTCATCTCAATTTACTCAATTAAACCTCAACAATTATGCACAATTACCCTTCAAAAACATTATCAAATTTAGCGTTATCAGTTAGGAAGCCTAATAATCTCGAGTTAGTAATAAATGCAAATCTTAAGATTAACTTATTAAATTCACGACTTAATAATTAATCTACAAAGGTTTATGATTACTTGCAACGACCCGTATTGAGGTAATCACTTTCGATAACTCGGGAATGGTAGTAAGACGATTCGAATTCATAATTGCCTTAGATCCGTTTGCAAACTGAACTTTCGAACATTGTTCACCTTAATTAATCATACGTACTTCATTAGAGATCTTAGTCAATTGTTTTCCATTCTTGTTTTAAATATTCTTTAAACAAACTACCCGAATTGAATGGACACATAGGACTAATTCCCTGAACCTAAAAGTTTGTCATAATTGGTAGAAACTAACCAGCCGATACCAACGTTCCCGAGGATACGATATTTATAAATTTAAAATTGTGGTACTCCCGTGTTACTATCTGCATGCGATAGGTATTCCGCCTTAGTTGTGTTTGATTATGTGACACTTGTTTTGTGAGATTATTTGCCTTATTTGATATTCATTTTTACTCACTCAAAACATTTTTACTAACATTTTCTCTATATTTATTAACTATTAATATAGTTAATAGTGGGAATAATAAAATTACAGGAGAAAAATGTTATTACTCTCCTAACTATAATTGAAGATCATTTTTACTAACTATAAATTACAGGGGGGTATATAAAATATAAAATACACTCTACATGCAAAATAAACTCTACATGCCGCCCCGTGCATGTAATGCCATGTTCCCAGATCAACAATTTGCTTGTTAAAACAATATTTTCATCATGATAAAGTACGTGTTTTGGCGAGGCGAAATTCAGGTTTTAAAACCTATCGAATTTCATTAGTCAAGATATAGAGAATAAATCTCTTATTCTTTCCTTTCCTCCAAACAATATACTTTTTTTTTTTTTTTTTTTTAAAACTCTTATGATCTCACCTTAACCTTACGGCTAATAGGCATTCAGAATAATCAAAGGCCAAACACAGGCTTCTTCCCTTACAGGCCATACATAATTCTTTAAGCCTAACCAGAGTCTATTAATCATAAGAAAAGGAAAAATAAACATACAAACACAGATCTTCCGACCTCACCTTAACCTTACGGCTAATAGGCATCCGGGATATTCAAAGATATCCTTTAAGCCTAACCAGAGTCTTTTGATCGGGAAGATTACACATAAAGGAAGAGAACAATTGAAAATGATGAAAACATGTTAACACGGAAAGCGGAAAGGATATAAGAAGTATGAAGTCCTGAATGATTATCAAATTATCATTCCCCCTCTTTCCCAGAGGGGTTTTAAGCTAACATCAGTAAATTAATACAAACTTACAATTTTATTGATGTCTTTGGAGATATGTTACAAACAACACACCTTGAAAAGAACAGCACACTCACACTTTCTCACTCTATATTTTTTCACTTCTTGATACTAACTATGATTCCCACTTACTCTCCTACCAACTTCATGAAACAACGACATATCTCCAAAAAGTATACTGTTTGGAGGAAAGGAAAGAATACGAGATCTATTCTCTATATCTTGACTAATGAAATTCGATAGGTTTTAAAACCTGAATTAACAAGCAGATTGTTGATCCGGGAACAGGGCATTACATGCACGGGGCGGCATGTAGAGTGTAATTTGCATGTTGAGTGTATTTTATATTTTATATACCCCTTGTAATTTATTGGTATCGGAGTAATTATTGTGAATATTTTTCCTGATAGATATTGAGTGTTATGAAATTATTGTGAATGCATGCACAGCTTGATTTCATCTACAGGCTATATCTATTGTTGAGGATACTTGTCATTATAATCAAAGTCATTATGGATAAAATTGCAATCAATTGATCATACAGGTAACTTGAGTAGGATATTCGGACATGGTAATGTTCTTCTACTTCGAAGTTTCTAAAAGCTTTATAGGGATTTATTATTGAAATAATTTTCAGTTACGCTATAAATCTCTTCATCTATACTTCTCCATAATTATTTAGTATTAATTTATCCTTTGATATTCTCTCTTTTTAAATTGTTTATCATTTGATAAAAAAGGTACTGTTGAAGATACTATGCTGAGATGGAAGAGCTGATCAATACCAAATTAACACAACACAGCAGCGACGTGTCACTACCTCAGCAAGCATTAGTTTAAAAGATTTTTATTTACCAGATATTCTTTATTTGCTCCATGTATTTGCGTGCAAATTTGGATATTAAAGTTGTAATATATACTACGGCAAATTGGCCAAATTCATCCCTTACATTATAAATTTTTTGCGATTTCATCCCTTTTTTTTTTTTTGGAAAATTTCATCCCTTACATTATAAATTTTGGCCAATTTCATCCTTTCTGTTAATTTTTTTTGGGCAACCGTTAGTCAACTGTTATTTTTAAAAAAAATTATTTTCTCGGGGTGAAAAATGTCATTTTACTATTTTTTTTTTTTAAAAAAAAAAACCCAAAAACCTTAAAAATTTTAATTTTTCTTTTAGTTTGACATGACAAAAAAAAGACAAATTGGCCAAAAAGGTCCATTACATTATAAATATTTTGCGATTTCATCTATTTTCTTTGTTTTTGGAAAATTTCATCCCTTATCTTATAAATTTTGGCCAATTTCATCCTTTCTGTTAATTTTTTTTGGTCAACTATTAGTCAACTTGTATATTTAAAAAAAAATATTTTTCTCGGGGGTAAAAATGTCATTTTATTGTTTAAAAAAAAAAACCCAAAACCTTAAAATTTTTAATTTTTCCTTTTAGTTTGACATGACAAGGAAAATTATCAATTTTAAAAATATACTTAATATCATATATTTTGGTCAAAAATATCTTTTATATTTTTTTATTTATATCAATTTTCAAAGATTTTAAATGCTATTATATTAGTTATTTGGAATCACTTTTTCACTTATTAATTTGGCTTGTTAAATAAAAATGGACATACTTAGAAATAAATTTGTCATTTACATATATTTTTTCTTTAAATTCTCCCTCAAAAGATCTTAAAATTATAAAAAAATTGAAACTCCATTTATTAAAAATATTTTAACAATCGTAATATTTGTTTGCAAGTTTGATATTAATTTGAAAAGTAAATAGTTAAATTTATATATATTTATTTATTAATATTTGGTTTGACAAACTAAAAGAAAAATTAAAAATTATAAGGTTTTGGTTTTTTTTTTTAAAACAATAAAATGACATTTTTACCCCCGAGAAAATAATTTTTTTTAAATATACAAGTTGACTAATAGTTGACCAAAAAAAATTAATAGAAAGGATGAAATTGGCCAAAATTTATAAGATAAGGGATGAAATTTTCCAAAAACAAAAAAAAAAGGATGAAATCGCAAAATATTTATAATGTAAGGGACCTTTTTAGCCAATTTGACTTTTTTTTTGTCAACTAAAAGAAAAATTAAAATTTTTAAGGTTTTTGGGTTTTTTTTTTAAATAAAAAAAATAGTAAAATGACATTTTTACCCCGAGAAAATAATTTTTTTTTAAAATAACAGTGATGACTAACGGTTGACCGAAAAAAAATTAACAGAAAGGATGAAATTGGCCAAAATTTATAATGTAAGGGATGAAATTTTCCAAAAAAAAAAAAAAAGGATGAAATCGCAAAAAATTTATAATGTAAGGGATGAATTTGGCCAATTTGCCTATATACTACACTAAATTTCAGAAATAAAAAGATTTTTCTCCGGCCTTTACTTCTCAAGCTTTTCTTTTCTCTCGCGTTTCCCTTTTCTAATTTTTCTCCAAAGAATTTTATCTTTCTCTCAAAATTGTATTAGGTACTAAATAACATCACCATTTTATTCTGAGAATGTCTTAGGTAATTTTGTGATATGACTTTGAAGGACGATATTCAGACAACAAGAATCATCATCGGATTCTTGGTTCTTTTCCCTTCCCTTTTCCTTTATGTTTTTCTGTTTTTAGTTTTTCGCTTTTCCTTGTTTTCGAATAAGTGTTGGGTGTCTTAGATTGTTTCTACTTGTCTCGAAAATTTTCAAATTCTTTTTGAAAAAAAAAGTTTTTCAAAATCTATCTTGAATAAGTATTTTATGCAGAATGATTATTTACTCAGTCTATGATATAAATAACTAATTCAATGCTTATGTCTTTTGGAGATGATGAGAAATATTTATAGAAGATTGATACAAGTCCTTTTATAGGAAATTCCTGAAAGATTTTTTAGCACAAAATTTTGATTAACTGTTTGATTGATAGATTATTTTCGGACACTTGAGGTCATAGCATGATATCTTTTGGAATGCATGATAGCTATTGTGGTTGCTTGAAAGAATTTGAGAAGATTGTCATTCGTTTTGTGTTAGTTTATTTTTAGTAATAAGAGTCTGTTTGCATGTATCCTTTGCTACTTGAGAACCATTCCTGAAGGGAATTAAATGCCCGGTGCCCTAATGTCTTTGAGGTCTGGGAGCTACCGGATTGGGACTCGTTACAAGGGTAGTTAAAGTTGATATTGTTAAGCAACAACATTCTTTTTACATTTAGAGTTATTATTTATTAAAAAAAAAAAAGTATTCGTGCAAGAAAAGAAAAGAAAAGAAAAGTTTAGATTATTTGGTATTCGACTTGGGTTCCTAGAGTGATTATGATGAGTTGTTGTGAACCCTTAAAGATTGACGTGCTATTATTTCTTGTTGTTTGGGGAGAACCTATTGATTGAATTAGTAAAGTCAAAATCACACACTACACCTCATGGAAATTGATAACATCAAATATGATCATGTTTTGGGATATAAATTGTGCATGATTTGTGAGTTTTATTGTATTAAATTGAGATAAATTGAGTAATTATGGGTTTAATTGTATATTTTGTATATTTAACTTCTGGGGCAAATTGGCTTAAAAAGATAAATTAAGAGGCAAAAGTGCAACATTATGGAAATATGCTACGCCCTTGGAAGATGGACTACGACCGTTGCCCTTTTGTGCATCACGCCCGTATAAAATAACTACCTGCTCTACGGCCATTGCACTCTGGATTCTACGTCCGTAGGACATAACGGCATCAATACGCCCGTAGAGAAGAAAGGGCAACGCCCGTAGTGAATCACTGTTTTCTTTGTAAAATGACTATTTTACCCATATTTCGGTTATCTATAAATTATAGGATTTTTACCATTATTGAGAGGTTGGATTAGGTTGAGATTGGCTTGATTATCACATTGTTTTAGATATTGAATATCATATTGGGTTTTCTTGAATTTCATATATTTTGGTATAGAATTTAGGGAATTTTCTATCACTTTGTTGATCTACTTTCAATTAGAGAAATCCCTAGGTTGTTTTCGTGAAAATTGTTTCAGTTAGGTTGTGTAATCTCTCCTCGGTCTATAAGGTAGAGTTGTACAATCTAATCAAGAGGTGTTTGGATCTACTTCAATCATTCAAGCTTCAAAGTGCAAGAAGAGGATTCAAGAGAGGAGTTGAAGTGTAGAGATCTTTCTGGTACTGGTTTTGGAATTATTTTCTTACCTTCTTCTATTACTTTTGATGATATTTCTTGTAATCTAGTTTACCAACCCAATAGGAACTCTCTTCTTCTATATTTCTTTAGGGTAGAAGTGGTTGGTTTCATGTTACATTTTCACTTTGAGATTGATCTATTGTGAGTTGATTGTTATGATTTTATTAGCTTGAATTACAATTTCAATTATGGCTTTGATTTGACATCCTATCTGGAGTTGAGCTAATTCGATTTTGTGGTTCAGGTTAACACTAAGCCAGACCTTGGATATACGATTAGTGCTAGATTAGTTTGGTTATTTTCCTATTGATGTACCAGACCTTGGATGATTAGTAGGGATCTAATCTTACTAATATATTCGAGTTGTTTTTCATGTATGAATTTCTTTCAACAACACGTATTGAGGAAATTCATCTTTAGACCTGGATTTGGTGAAATTGTGAAGTTGATTCATGATACTTGATTTCATTGTGAAGTGTATCCTCCACTCTCTCTAAATATTATCTCATCCATATTCTTTACTTTGCTTTCTTTTAATTTGCTTTCTAGGAAATTAGAATTCAATCTTATCATTCTTGATAAAGGTTGGATTACTTGATGATTGATTCATACTTCCAAATCATATTCATAATTGATTTAATTATATTTCCCACACTAAAAATTAATAGACGTCTTTGGGAAAACGATTTTATAAATATTAAAATCTGAATACTACATTTATTTACTAAACTATTTCGATAGGTTCTCTGCCTAGTTGAGTTTATTATCTTAGTCACAATCCTATTTTAATCTTGAGAATTCCTATTATTTTTAGTATTATTTTATTCGATTATTTATATTAGTTTTATATATAAATATAACTCATCAGAAATTCTATGGTTTGACATGTGTTGAATGAATATAAGTTTCAAGTTGTTTCTATTTGATCTTTGCAAAGAATAGTTTATGAGGCAAGCAAGAGTATTATATTCTTTGTGCATAATTGAAAAGTCTTGATAGAATTGATTTTCTAAGGAGTAAATTTTTGGAAAGTATTACTTTTTGATTTCATGATATATGAAGTTTGGAAGATTATTCTGTGTTTAAGTAATTTGCTTGAGGACGAGCAAAAGGTTAAGTGTGGGGTAATCTGATATGTTAGATTTATATCGTGTTTTAAGGGGTAATTATGTTTAATTATGTTTAATTTAAAGTCTAATTAGACTTAATTAAATGGAAATTACGCAAATTTGCTCTATTTTCGCTTTTTGGAAGTTTCAGGACTGAAATTGAAGAAATGAAGAAATGAAGAAATCGGGGACAAAAAGTACAATTTTTGGAAAATAGTTCAACACGGGCGTGTTTCTACCCGTGTTGAAGACACGCGGCACGGGCGTGTTGCTGCTCGTGTTGCACCCATGTTGAAGACAGCTTTGGCGTCCCACATCGAATTTTTACTGTTTTCAGCTCCTTTTCTACTCCTATAAATAGAGGCGGCAGCCAAGCCTTTGACACCAACCACCAACCCACCAAAGAGTGCAGAGTGCAGAGAATTTGAGGGATTTCGAGTCTCTACTTCGGTAGATTCTCGGAAATTACCCTCATAGTTAAATATTTTCTAGTTATTATATTTTTCTTGGCAAATTGGCCAAAAAGGTCCCTTACATTATAATTTTTTTGCGATTTCATCCCTTATTTTTTTTTTTGGAAAATTTCATCCCTTATATTATAAATTTTGGCCAATTTCATCCTTTCCGTTAATTTTTTTTTTTGTCAACGCTAGTCAAGTCGTTATATTAAAAAAAATTTTTTTTTCAGGGCACAAAATGTCATTTCACTTTTTTTTTTTAAAAAAAAACCCCAATTCCCCCCCCCCATTACTCCCAACCCTTCTTCCTTCTTTCTTCCTTCTTTCTTCCCCTTGGAATTAGAACAGCCATCACACCTCCGGCAGTTTCCAAACCGAGGGATAGAGGAGTAACATCCAAGAGCAACAAGTCCTGGACCTTCTCATTGCCCTCGCCACTAAGGATTGCAGCTTGTACAGCAGCCCCATATGCAACAACCTCATTTGGATTAATGCTCTTGCAGAGCTCCTTCCCATTAAAGAAGTCTTGCAACAGCTGTTGCACCTTGGGAATTCTAGTAGAACCACCAACGAGAACAACATCATGAATAGTGCTCTTGTCCATCTTAGCATCCCTCAAACATTTCTCAACTGGCTCCATACACTTTCTAAAGAGATCCATGTTCATTTCCTCAAATCGTGCACGAGTTATAGTGGAGTAGAAGTCAATACCCTCAAAGAGGGAATCAATTTCTATTGTGGTTTGAGCAGTTGATGAGAGAGTTCTCTTTGCTCTCTCACAAGCTGTTCTCAATCGCCTCAAAGCTCTTGGATTACCACTAATATCCTTCTTGTTCTTCCTCTTAAACTCTTGGACAAAATGACTGACCATTCTGTTGTCAAAGTCCTCACCTCCCAAATGAGTATCACCAGCGGTGGCTTTGACTTCAAAAATTCCCTCTTCAATTGTGAGTAGAGAAACATCAAATGTGCCACCACCTAAGTCAAAAATAAGCACATTCTTTTCACCAACGGAGGTTGCCTTCTTGTCAAGTCCATAAGCAATTGCAGCTGCAGTAGGCTCATTAATAATTCGCATGACATTAAGTCCAGAAATAACTCCAGCATCCTTTGTTGCCTGACGCTGTGAAACCAGCCATGGGGGAGGGGAAGAAAGAAGGAAGAAGGGTTGAGAGTAATGGGTCGGGTTTGGGGAATTGGGTTTTTTTTTTAAAAAAAAAAAAAAAGAAAAAATGACATTTTTGCCCTAAAAAAAAATATTTTTTTTTATATAACAATTGACTAACCGGTTGACCCCAAAAAAATTAACGGAAAGGATGAAATTGGCCAAAATTTATAATATAAGGGATGAAATCGCAAAAAAATTATAATGTAAGGGACCTTTTTGGCCAATTTGCCTATTTTTCTTCTTAGCTTTAGGGTTTGAACCTCCACCATAAGGGAGAGCTCTATAACTTAGTTGAGGGGTGTGATTATAGAAGATTTCGTGGGCAAGACAAAGAGGAAGGCTGGTAGGGTTCGAGAAGAATCGGAGGTCAAGTCCCGCCGTCGAAGTAGTGACAACCAGACGACAACTTTTCTTTTCCCTCTTCTCAAGTCTATTATTTTTCGTTCTTTATTTATTCTATCTCTATCTCATGGGATTCTTTTATTATTAATGATAAAATTAGAGCTTTTATTAATTTCCCGGGAAGGATACTGTTTGTGATTATCATTGTGATTATTATTGCTTTATGCTTTCAACTTAGTTTCTTATTCAATTTATGCCATGACACATAGGTTTGCATAGTTGAGCATATAATTGGAATAATTAATTGATTGACGGTTTGTTAAGGAGACCCGACCATAGGAGAATTAATGAATTGCCGGATTAGGTTTAATAAGTTGTAACGACCATAATGAGGTTAGGCAGCCTAATAATCTCGAGTTAGTAATCAATGCAAATCTTAAGATTAACTTATTAAATTGATGACTTAATAATTAATCTACAAAAGGTTTAAGATTACTTGCAACAACCCGTATTGAGATAATCACATTAGATAACTCAGGTACGGTAGTAAAGTTAATATTAATCACAATTGCCTTAGATCTGCTTAAAGCTACATCTTCGAATATGGTCATTCTAATTGAATCATCGAACTGAATAAGAATCCTAAATCATATTTGTTTCAATTCTATTTATGTTCTAGCAACAATCTCATGAATTGATTCTTATCCTAGGGTTAACTTTTGTTAATAAATTCTTGTCATATTTAATAATTGCTTATAACTGTTGTCAACGTCTTTGGGTCTATACGATATTATAAATGTAAAATCGTTGATGCTTCCATGTTACTATTTGCATACGATAGGTACTCTGCCTTAGATTTTGGTTATTTAAGTGACAACCTATTTGTTTTGCTTGAATTAATCTCAATCATAATCTATGCTAAAAATATTGTAACCAAAATTCATATCACCAAACTTGTTGAGAAGATACTAGTATATTTTTTTGATAAATAAAAATTCCACTTTTAACTTGATTAACTTTAAGACCAAGAAAGAAGTGTGAGTTAAACTTATCTGCAAGAGATTTAGAAGAACTTGTAGATGATATCATTAATGTAGAGACAAACAATGATGAAATTATTTTTACCTTCTCTTTACACATACAATGTAGCTTGTTTTCACTTCTTATGTATCTATTTTACTATACTATGCATGTGGAGATTGCTTTAACACATAATGCCTTTATCAACTGGTACACATTTTCTTATTCGTCTTCTTGTACAAAACCTTCTAGTTGTACTACATAGACCTCTTTTTGAAAATATCCATAGAGAAATGTTGACTTCATATTAAATTAATAAAATGGCCGCTAATGCTAGGACTATTCTCACAATTTCCAAAAATGAGCTACTAGAGAAAAAGTTTCATCCAAATCAATGTCATTTTGTTGTGCATATCTTTTTACCATCAATCGTGCTTTGTGCTACTATATATTTCTATTTGTAGCATACTTTATTTTAAACATCCATTTTTAAACTAATTGCATTTTTTTGGTAAATCTACCATCAATCTCCCATGTTATATTTTTTTTCAATTGTTGTTAATTCTTCCACTATTGCATTTTTCCATTCTTTTATTTCTATTGATTCTTGATAACTCATATGACTTGAAACCATAAAAGAAAATTGACAAGACATAAATATATATATAAAAGATTATAATCTAAAATTTTTTAGCAGTGTCACGTTTGATGATCCATCAGAGTTATAACGTTCAATTGATGATGTAGGTGTTCAATTTGGTGACCGCATGGAGGATTCATCTAAAGTTTCTTTTGAACCTTCATCTGTAGAATCATCATTCAACAATAGTACCTATTTAGACAACTTTTCTTTGTTATTCTACCAATCTCATCTTGTGCTCTCATCAAATACTACATGTCTTCTTTTTAGAATTTTGTCATTAAGAAGATTATATAATTTATTTCCTTGGATTGATCACAATAAACTATACAAATATTTTTTACAGTTTTTTATCAAGTTTTTGACAAACTTGAGAAAAAGTCTTATTGACTTATGGTTTTTTTCCA
Source organism: Cynanchum wilfordii (assembly GCA_025388415.1). NCBI lineage: Eukaryota > Viridiplantae > Streptophyta > Magnoliopsida > Gentianales > Apocynaceae > Cynanchum > Cynanchum wilfordii. The sequence continues at coordinate 5,454 of JAHSUH010000776.1, read as the reverse complement.
TGAACTTTAATTCATGACAACCTTTGTTGGAGTGACGTTCAATAAATAAATAAATGTTATTGAAGCCTCCCAAAATTTATATGGAAGCCCATTTTTTTTAAACATATTTATTGTCATCTCTACTACTGACACATTCTTTCTTTCAACAACACTATTTAGCTCTAGTAAGGAGTTGTCAACTCCCTGTGAAGATCATTTTCTTCAGAAAAAAAAATGAATTCATTGGATAAGATGTCTCCAACTCTATCGCTACAAAGAACTTTGACTAAACTCCCATTCTACTTCTCCACTTTAGCTTTGAAGTGCATGAACTTCTCAATTATTTGATTTGCTCTCTAAAACTTAAATTTAACTCATGTGACTGTAATCATCAATAAAGGAAAAAAAAAGTAAGAAATAACGGCTTTCACCAAGATATTTAGTTTGAATAGGCCCACATAAATCAGTATGAAGCTGTAATTCAAGACAATACCCAACCCTAAATAAGGGTAAATAAGGGAATTTACATGTTCTATTATATTATTACTATGATATTAATTAGGTCTTATTTACCAAAAAAAAAAAAAAAAATGAAGAAAGAACTTACAGAAAACCCTAAAATCTTTTGTCTCACCATCTAAACTTTGGTGTTGTTTAGGAAACTAAGCAAATGAAGAACAGAGAGAGCAATTAGTGGGTTTCGGATCGGTGAGAATAAACAAGTAAGTTAGGTTTCCTTCTTCCTAATTGAATTAGGTTATGAATTACATTAGAATTAAAGGATTTTATTGGTTAATTAATTTTTGTTGGATAATATAAGGATTGATGGTTGTTTTCAAATCCTTCTCGAGTATTGAGAGGTGAGTAAACGAATACCTTTCTATAAGAATTTTTGAATGCTATCATTATATATGTTTATGGTTTTCTTTATTTTATAAATTTATTCTATTTCGTTGGAGTATGAAATATATGACAATAAATTTGATTTCAGATAAAGATCTGATTATAGAAATTTTTTTTTTTAAACTTTGTATTTTGGGGATTTTTTTTGTGTTTGTTAAAATTTATTTTTATTTAATCCTTGGATTTTAAAAGTTTGGGATAAAATTTTATTGTAAAATTTTTATAGAAATTGTTTTCTGGAGTTTTTTTTTTAGTTTATTAGGAATTTATTTTAGTTAGCTATTTTATTTGATTATTTTATTATAAGAATATAAACTTTGATTTCAGACGATTTTGGAAGCTGACAATTGATTCACAAGATTCCACAAAGTTTCTTTTTTCTTATTCTCTGTTCCTTTTCTTTTTTGTCGCTTATGTCCCTTTACTTTTTTATCTATTTATTTGTTTATTTACTTGTTTTAAGATATTTTATTCAGTTGGTTTTGAAAAAAATTGGAATTTTCACCACTCAATCTTATTTTTAATTTGTTTTGTTATTGGGAAGTTTCAGTATTTTAAGTTTATGTATGTATATATATCTATTTTTTTATAAGTTTTGGCTCAAGTTAGTTAGGAGTAAGTTGGGGGAACATGTTCTAAACTATAAAAGTTCTAAACCCATAGAGTATAGTGAAAAAGCTCATATGATATAAGTTCTGGCCTCCCTAGCGGGATAAACAGACAAGATCGAATTCGATTAAAACACACTAATGACTATTTGTTTGAGCCTCTTAAAAAGAAAATGGAATTGTTTTAAAATTTCTTTTGTTTCTGCTTTGTTGAAAGGAAGCTATGAGTTGAAAATGCTTTGACTTTTTTATCGGAAGTTATTTTGATATATTGATTTTAATATACTCTTTAGTATTTCGAGACTTTATTTTGAGATTTTGATTATCTTCAAGAATTTGAAGTTTTATTTGATTAAAATTTAAAGTTTGGTTTATTCATTAAGCTTTTTAGCCCATCCCCTCCCTTTAATATTTATTTTGCAGATACTAGTGATGACGAATAAGAGGATATTTGAGGAACTCGAGTCTTGAAAGTTGAGCTATGGGTTTAATAGTTATTGGTTGGAGTTAGAAATTGTTTTGGAATTTTTTTTTTTTTTTTATTCTTCTAACCTTGTTATTCATTGTTGGAGAATAATTTCTTTTGGCAATTGGAATTATTTTAAGAATATTTATTTGGGATTTATGAATTCTAGTTGGTTGATTAATATTTTTTTGTGGAGAACATTTGGATAGTAGTTGACAAGAGACCTTGTGCTTTATAGGGAAACTTTGAGGGCACGACCTGGATTTAGGGCGTGACAGAAGCTCTCCAAACCTTCCTAACAAGAAATGACTTTTGAATTTGCACCCTTCACATAAATCAATAGAGAGATAATTTTTAGTATCCCAAGAACTATACCTCTATAATTTAGCGATCTTACAAATCCTTGATGTTGAGATGCCCATATTGCAAATATCATAACTCCGAATCATCTTTCCCTCTAAAAGCAAAAACAAAACTACCCACATTATAGACTTCCAATTGGAACATTTTTCTTTGAGTCATCTTGAGCGTCATCATTTCTTCCAATGGAAGCATATTATTCCATTCTGAATATCCATTATCCAACGACTTTGAAGCTCTCCAACTCTTCCCAACAAGAAATGACATACGAGTTTGTTTTCTATGAACACACCCTTTACATAAATCAATAGAGATAATTTTTTTTTGTAACCTAAGAACTATACGTCTATTATTTAGCAATGACAAACCCTTTATGTTAAAATGTTTATATGAAAAGGTCACTTTTGAGTCATATGAAACTAATTTTAGAGATCCTACAAAATAAACATTGTTTGCCTTGTTGCAATGTAAAAGGTTGGCATTGAATTGAGTTCGTTACAATCCAATTTTGCCAATGTGTCTATACACAAATACAAAAAAGAAGTCTTCTTCCAAGTTTTTTTTTTTTTTTTTGTAAATCTAATTAATTTCAAATTAGAAAGAGAAATAAAATTACCATTGCCCCCTAATATCTCATTCCTTTATCCATTATTTTGAGTATCAATCAAGTAGTAGAAAGTATTTAAAATTTGGAATCTTACCTTCCACCCAAAAAAAGAAAAAAACAATAAAAACTCTACTCGATTCAAATAAGAATTAATTTGATATGAATGTGTATTAAAGCCTCCTTCTACTCCCTGACACTTCGTAAGCAAAAGAGTGTCCGAAGGCAAAATCCATTGTTTTTGAATTTGCTCCGACCAAAGGTTACACTCTTTAACGTTGTTTTTATTTCAAAATATTAATAATTTTATTATTTTTTCTTTTGGAAATATTCCTTGCATTTAATGTTAAGAAGTCCACTTAAATAAAAAAAAGGTATGCATTGTATTTAATTACTTTGTTTGTTGATATAAAATTAAATGTCTTAGATTTCTATTTTTTTTTTAAAAAAAATGGAAATACAAACAACCTTGAACTCGTGTCCATATCTCATTACGAATTAATATTAAAGTATTAAGATTATTAGTTAAATTCAATAATTATTATTAATTAATTCTTCAATTTTTTACTTGTTATCAGGCAAACTTTTATATTTTTAATACATATATATTAATTGAATATTTTCTCAATTTAAATCTTTTTTATATTCTTTATAGAATAGTTAATAAATAATTATTCTAAAATATTAATTAAAAGAAAAATATAAATAGATATCATATTAATATTATATAATAACAAGAGTATATAAATATATTATCAATTCATTTACAATAAAATAAATTAAAGGAAATGCTTTAGAAATAATGTGTTGTTTTAGAAATTGAAGGCTTGGCAAATATGAATTATTTTAGTTTTTGTTTTTTTTTTTTAAATTTCTTTTTTTAAAAAAAGATAATAATAAATAAATAAATAAAAATATAAAAATATCTCCAATGAAAATAAAGGAAAGGAGTAATGATCTATCTCAATTCATTTGTTAGCCCAAATAAAAAGAGTTTGATTCCCTTTAAGTAAAATTTTGAATTCGAACTTTGTATATAAAGAAATAAATATTAAGAAAAAAGTTTTCCTATAAAAGTCCAACATTATAGATTAGTCAAAATATAAAGTAGCTATCCACGAGATACTGAGAGGTTAGAAAAAAATTTTATGAAATTACATTAATTAAATAACAATTAATAGCGGACTCCAGTTGTAATTAGTGTATGACCAATGCTTTTGTTTCTTTGGCAACAAAATTTGTAATTAGCTATATAAATACATTTTGGGTATATTTTGTATTTGTTTTTGTTTTATTTTGTTTTGTTGTTTTGTTGTTTTTTTTAGCATCTACGTTATTATTTCAATCAATAAAATGCACGTGGTTTGTAAGTGGGAAGTTTTAATTTAATTACTTTCCCGTTAAAGATTTCATAAAGTATCCTCATTAATCTGACAGGGATTTGTGGGAGGTGACTTCCAAGATTATAACATACTGTTAATATTACAGCATTGATAACGTCAAATATGATAATGTTTTGGAACACTATTTGTGCATAATTGTTGATGTTTATTGTGCTAAATTGAGATAAATTGATTGATTATGGGTTTAATTGCAAATATTCTGTTTAAGGTGACTTTTGGACGAAATTGATTAAAAAAGATAAATTAAGGGTGAAAAATACAATTTTCTGGAAGATGGCTACGCCCTTAGAAAATGAACTACGCCTGTAGAAAGTAAGGGACTCCTCTACGCCCGTAGCACTTGATCTCACTACGATCATAACAATTAACGGTTCGACTACGCTCGTAGTGATGGCAGAACATTGTTTTTCAATGTGAAATGACGATTTTACCCCTGTTTTCGGTTATCTATAAATAATAGGATTTTTAGCTGTTTTCGATTGTCTTGTAGATTTGTTGGTAGTATTGACTTGTATTGGATGGTTTTGTGTTTACACTTAGAATTCATTTTGATTTGTTGGTTAGACTTTGAGAGTTTTCTATACACTTTTTAACTGTCCATTTTTCTATAGATCACTCTCTATATTGTTGCGGTTATAAGTGTCTGAAGTTTTCTTTGTGAGATTGACTCGAACCGAAAGGAATTTCATTGGAGTTTTACAAAAGAAGCTTTGTCTACAACAACTTGAAGGTTTAAGAAGAGCAAGAGGATATTCAAGAAGGGAGTTGAAGAGAAAGAAGACTTATCATTTCAACGACACCTTGACACGACACCTCTCTTTCCCTTACTTTTCTATTACTTTTTGTAATTTCTATCTTGTATCTAGTTAGCAACCTTAGGAACTCTTCTTTCTACATTTCTCTTAGGTAGAAATGGTTGGTTTTATGTTACTTATTATTTTGGGCATTCTATGGTTTTCATGGAGTGAATATTGTGGTTTTATTGATTTGAATTGCAATTTCGATCATAGCTTTGGATTTGAATTATATTTTTAGTTGAGCTATTGATTGAAGTTGTAGTTTCGGATTAACAATAATTGTTAGGTCGGAACTAGGACATATGATTGAATTAGGACATATAATTGCAATTTT
>JAHSUH010000775.1:0-22060 GCA_025388415.1 Cynanchum wilfordii | reverse complement strand
GAATTTACTATGTACAGATGAGTCTATTATTGCACAGGAAAATGCTGCTCAGCCATTTCCTCTGTATGGAAAATGCATCGAGTACATGCGAGAGGGAATGGTGCATGAGCGCTTTATCGTGCTGCGGCCGTTTGTTCTCGACTGTCTCTCCCAGCTGCTGGTTCACCGTCGACTTGACACCTCGCGCGTTCATGTTCGGGTCTCTCTTTATACCAAACAGTGTGCGGGGTATGCCTTGGCGGTGCGTGAACAGCTTCTTGATCCATTTCTACGGAAAATCGCATGTGCACTGCCTTCGCGATCCAACGCAGCGTGTTTTGTGGATTCGGGACTCCCGAAGGCTGCCTCATTCTTCGACCACGCATTCGGGGGCGAGTACTGCTTAGCTCACGAGGATTACCATATTAACGCCGAGGAGGGGCCTAACGCCCCCAAAGACTTGATAAAAACGGTGTGGGCTTCAGGAGACCAAGGGTGGAAGAAGTCGGTGCGGGCTGTTGGTCAGCCCTTTTCAGCTTTGTTGGTCGATGACACCGTTGATAACTTCATTCCTTTGGAACTTCAGTCTGGCCGGTGTGTGCTTGTGCCCACTTTTTCTGCCAGACCCGAGGAAGTGGACGAGATCTTCGCATGCCACGATGGCGTACAGGAATCTTTCCAGAAAGGAAGGGAACCCAAACAGACTGAGGTTCTCAAAAATTCATTAGGCGCCAATTCGCTTTCGGAAGGAGCAATAATGCCGATATGCCCCGGAGAGGGAGGAGTCGGTATTAGCGGTTGTCTATTTAATGCTTTCTCGGAGTTTGCTCATGCGTGTGATGTGTGCGCGGAGGAACTGCATGCGTGCGGTAAACGAAACGCGACGCTTGACGCAAGAAATGCGTGCCGTGGCGGCGAACTGCTCCAGTTTAACTTTTTAGCCCGTCAAGAGACTCGAGGTTACCAGTTAGCATGGAATAGGTTCCATGCCGGGAAGGAAGAGGAATTGGCCAGAATATTTTCCCTCCGCATAAACTTAACGTAGGGACCAAGTTCTGGGGTCTTTTTTTGTTATTCTGCTAAGCATTGAATGCCCTTATTATTGATTATCTGAGAATAATAGGCTCATCCCACCCTGTCACCTTGTGCGGCCAGGGGGTTCATTTTGTACCTGCTAAGATCTAAATTGTTTAAATTACTCTATATTAGACTCTGAGAAACGTCTTGTGTCCTGAAACATCTAACAGATTTCCCCGACTGTGTCTTCAAAATGAGCATTTTGCTTCTTCCCCCAGAGTGTGTGTATTCAATGGAGATCTTTAACAATAATAATATACGTGAGGAAGCTATTTTTACTTCCAAGGTTAAGTGGGTTCTGTTGCGAGGGGATAATGGTGTGCAGGCACTGCGCGAGTTCTATGCACGCGATGCTGCAGCTCGACAAAATGGACAAGATGGTCTTAGCTACGATGAATTCGCTACGTTTCTGGTCGCCGTCGGCGTGAAGCTTAATGCCTTCGAGCTGCAATATCTCTGTAAATCCTTTGATGAAAACAAGAATGGCACTATTACGGCCACTACCTTTGTGAGGCATTTGACAGGATTAAACTACCGTCGCGGGAAGGCAGTAGAGCAAGCTTGGGAAAGCCTAGACAAGGACGGAGCAGGCCGGGTGCGGTCTTCGGACCTCATCGACACGTTCAAACGCATCCAGGAAAAGAGGTTGGACGAAGGCTGTGAAGAAGGGTCAAGTAGGAAACTGAACCCCATGGCAGCATCATATAATAACACCTTCCTTGGCATTGCGGCGGCCTCGTCGAGGGTGAGTGGGCTTGGGCACATTAGAGACTCCTTTGCACGTAGTATAGGAGGTTCGACTACAACAAATGGCACCTCGAAAGAGAACAAGATCGGCTCTCTTAGTAAAGAGGAATTTGTGGCTTTTTATTCGGGAATTTCACAATTTGTTCCAACCGACGAAACCTTCGAAGTAGCCATTCTGCGGGATTGGGGAGCCGACAGCATGTTCAAGCCTACGTTAAATGAGACTAAGCGTGATTGGGGCGAAAATGGCGACCCTTTGGGTGAGCACGGCCCGCGTTATGTCCGAGACGCCATCAACATGACTCTTAGGACATCAACAGCGTCATACAACTACTCGCAGATGTGGCGCGTACACCCGTATGTAGAGACTTTGCCACCACTTGACCGCAAAGATCTAATGCGCACAACATGCAACCTGGCCTACAGTTCCTACTCTAAAAGTGATTACAAGTCCGCAGATCCGCTGGCGACACGATATGCGCAACGCATGTGATTGCTTTGAGATAGGAATTACGAACCATAGCGTGAATAAACTCATGTATAGGATGTGCGACGTTTTGCATTAGCTCTGTTTCGATTTTTTTGTCATGGTTGTTAAAATTCTATGTGAATATGCGAAAGGGCATGAGCTTTTATGTTACAATCCAATATTTCGAACATTCAAAAACGTCGGATGTAGCTTTCTTTCTCCCCTGTTCCCTTCTGGGGCCTTTTTGGGATACATTCCCTTTCACATGATACGTAGGCCTGTAAAAAACCTTTTTTTACTCTACAGGGCTATTAAGAAGGAATCAATCACGTGGATAGAGATCGTTTTATCTCTTCCCGATCCTACTACCTGCATCCTAAAAAAAGAATAACAAGACACTTTAAGAATAATTAAAAAAAAATAACTGCTTTCTTCTACATTTCCTTCTCTCAGTCGCGGAGATGAAGGTGGCAGCGAACACAGCAAGGGTCCTGCAGAAGGTGCCTCTGCCAGACGAAGTGGGGGAACCCTTCCTCGACGCTGCCGTCTTAGATATGGGCAGCTATACAACATGTCTGGGGTTATCTGGCGATAATGCTCCGCGGATGAGCGAGAGAACTGTTTTTCAGAAGACCACATCACAGGGCGATGGAGTGCGGCGACCGCGTAGGAGTGTCTTTGCCAACGATCGAGACCCGGTTCGCGATGCGACCTTTGATAGTGCGTACAAACGCCTTATCGCAGATAAGGCCGCGGAGGACCTACTCCCAGTGATGGAAAAGGGTAATGTGGTAGACTGGACTGGTTGGGAGCTGCTCATGCAGCGGGTGCATGATATGCTAGTATTAACCCACAACGACGACGAGAACTTCAGCTCACCGCTGTTAATAACAGAGAAGGCGCTAGTACCCATGTCTCAACGTCAGAAAATGGCCGAAATTCTATTCGAGAGCCACCGCCTCGATGCCCTCTACTTTGCGCTAAATCCTGTTCTAGCACTTTACGCTTCCGGGCTGTGCACGGGCATCTCCGTCGAGCTGGGCCACACACAGAGCCACGTTGTGCCTGTCTTCCAGGGGCTCCCGCTGTTCCACGCAACTAACTGCCTGGATCTTGGCGGGCGTGACCTGACTGAATGGATAGCTTCCCACCACTACCAGGAGGAATCACTGTCGTTGATTGTGCGTGATGCATGGGGCTACTTGAAGGAAAAGTATGCGGTTACTTTAGAAAGTCACAAAAGCGCTGGTGAAAGCTACCCAAATTGTTACCATAATGAGCACCAATTACCAGATGGAAAGGTGGTACGGCTTGGCGAGGAGCTTGGCCGCGCAGCGGAGCTGTATTTCAATCCCAGTATGCTGCCAAGGCTCGCAAATCCACCAGACCAGTTCAACATCAGCGAAGAGGTTAACCTGCGTACGACGACCACTCCGCTCGGTCTCCATCAGCTCATTGCCCAGTCCATCACCGACTGTGACGAGGACCTCAAAGCTCTGTTCGCGAGCAATATCGTGCTATCGGGCGGTGCTTCGCTTCTCAGGAACCTACCATCCCGCTTAGAGTCCGAGGCACAGTCGCTTATCCCAGCGCTGCCAGAGCGTGCGCGTGTGGTTGCTGACGCCGAGCGGGGGGACGCTGTTTTCGTCGGAGGCTCAATCCTGGCCTCGTTGTCAAACTTTCAGAATCTATGGATCAAGCGGTCAGAATATGAAGAGGTAGGTTCGATTGCAGTAGTGCGAGGATGTTTTTAAAGCGATAGTAGCAACGAAGTGAGTGGAGGCGGGTAGCCTTTGGACTTATTTGTAGTATGTATGTCTAGGATGTACTAATGTATAGTAGAGAGTATTTGCATCCTAGATGAAACAAAAAATGAAATTTGCTATTAGCAGCATCGCTTGGTGTATGGGTAGACTCTTTTTCTCATGGCATCACCACCACTCCAAGGACAGGGTTCGAGAGGCTTCACTAGGATTTCTACTTTTCTATGTCCCTTTCTGTTTGGATGACTATGTGTAGACGTTTTTGTGCTGAGTGAGAGTTATTGCACCGTATCTCTTCTCCATTCTGTAAAGCTAACTGACATTAGGATAAAAAATTCATAGGGGTTTTATATTAGTTTTTTTCCAATAGAAAATTTCATCTTTTCTCATATATATATATATAGTTTCAACATAGTCTTTTAGGCTTTTCATCACCTTCTTTTTCTCAACCTTTAAGCATTATACTTGAATTGAAAAAATCCTTTATACTCATCACTACTCCACGAGACTGAAGAAAAGAAATAGGTTACTAAGGGAAGCGAAATTATTTCGCTTTTAGTGCTTCTATACAGGTGGATTGTGTTCACCCACTGAGAGGTACTCTGGAAGTTCTTTGTGTGATTTACCCTATTTCACACCATTCTCTGCAAAAGAAATTTAGCTTCTCCTCTCGGCCAACTTTTTGATAGTAGACACGCACACATATACAGGTATTCCGAAGGGAAACTAAGTGGAGACTTATTTTGTGAACTTCTATTACCTTATTGACCAAATTGTCTGTGTGTAGATCCAGTCTATAAATATATTTCTGACGAGGGACCTTAACGCTCGCAGTGAATTGTAAAACTAAGGACATTATAAGAACTACCACTACATTATAAGAACTACCACTATCAACCCATATAGGAAATAAGAAGCAGGTAGGAGAAAGATCGTTTCGCCACATCGTAAGCAAAACCCTAGACTATGGAGGAAGCCTTTCGCATCCTAAAGCCCCTTAACCGCACCAACTCTCTCCCCAGCAGCTTGACCGACCCTGCCTATGATTTCGAGTTGCCCCCTGCTCTTCAGGACACCCTCGACGCTCCACGGCAAACCTTTAGCTTGTATCGCAACGGTATCACCCCATGTGGAGGTGAAAAGAAAACCATAGAAGCTAATGCTCCAAAGAGCGAGGAGGGACAAAAAAATAAGGAGATCTCGGCAGCAGAACCCTTGAAGTTCCACCACGCTTCGCCTCCTCACTCTATCGATGACGAGGTTTGCAGGGAAACTAAGACTGACTCAGTACTGCCCATTGATTCTCATGGGTTGAATTGTCCTCAGCAAGGCACTCATACCTCCCCGCTCTCAACAGTTGCGAAGCCGCAAGCGCCGGAGGTGGTATCTCCCCACCATCACGGCGTGAACGTCATGTCCTCTAAGGTGGCCAGCGGCGATGTCAAGCCAACGAACGGGGGGGATGGCAGTCCTGGGCTATCCCTCCAGTCAGACACTCCTCCTCCTCCGGAGTCGCGGCCGACCCCTGTCATACCCCTGCCGTTAGAGCAGGTACCGGTAGGTGGCGGTGTGGTGGACGCAAAGAAAGAGACAGGGAAGGAAGTGAGAACTCCCAGCACAGCAGCTGCAAGCTCCTGAGGAAGCGACGAACCAAAAAGCCCTACCTACCCTCACTAGCACGGAGCTATGCGTCGCTTACGATCCACATCAAATGGTAGACTGGATGATAAAGTATCGTAACTGCCGCTTGCACTGCCCTGCCGGTATCGCAGAGTTCATTAAAAAACACAACTTTTCCGAGGCTAACGCCGGGACGGCGAACCTCGCTGGTCGCTCGCGACCGCAGACAAGACCCATTCCGGGAACTCACTCGACTAGTTGCCTTAAAATGTCTTCCCCGTTCGGGGTCGACAATGCCTTTGGTGCGAAACGGCAGGGAGAACTTGATGGTAAGGCCGGACCTGTGGGTGCTCTCGGCAGTAGCCCCCCCTCAGTGCCTCTCTTTCCTCATCTTTCGACTACCACTCAGGAGGGCATTACAGTCGAAGCGGCAGCCTCTTCGATAAAGAGGCAATTCCGTCTGGGCAGACAGCACTGCAGGCTATGGAGAGTTTATGGGAAGACCGCAGGGCGATTCCCATTGCGGTGGCTGCGCCGCTGCGGCGGAGGGGTTTATTTGGCGTTGCTGCAAAAAAAGAGATACAACACATGGTGCTTTCCGTGCTTAACAAGGTTACTACTGACGTCGAGAAGTTTCAGGAAGTCAAGAAGGAGCTACTACGTCTTCCTATTCCTGAGGCCAATGCGGAGCAGCTTGATACCATCGTCGACGTCTTCTTTAAGAAGGCAGTTCGTGAGCAGCACTTCTCGAGGGCCTATGCGGAGCTTATGGCGGCGCTGTGCAAGGTCCCTCAGGGCCAGCATATCACGGGAGACAAGACCCTGAGCCCCGAGTACCGCATGCGGCGTGCCCTACTACCGCGGTGCCAGAAGATGTTTCTTTCAGGTGCTCAGACAGACAAAAATGAAGGCTCAGTAATAGATGAGGATGAACTTACAGAAAAACGGCGCGTCATGACCGGGAACATTCGTTTTGTCAGCGAATTATTCCTATGCGGCATAATCCCCGAGACGATTATTGCCTTCATTTTTTTAACCTGCTGCACGGGATCCGAGTATGGTACGTTTACTGTGCCACCTACCCATATACCGACGGAGGTTGAAGTTGATGAGATCATTGCCGTGACTGGGGTTGTCGGCGCGCTATTTTTTACGCAGACAAAGAAGGGACGCGAATTGCTTCCACAATTGTTGTATACCTTACAGTACTGGTCCGAACATCACACTGTCACTCGCTGCAAATATCTTCTCATGCATGAAGTCGAAAAGCTGTCCGAATGGCTGAGCCAAATGGGCGTGGAGTTGCCTTCAGTATCAACGCCGCCGGCTTCACAGGGGCTCCTTCTTGCTTCCCAAACTTTGCAGAACCTCACCCCAATGATCCGGCAGCAGAGTTTAGAGGCGCGCTCCCCCGTTAGTGGTGGTGGCCTTGAGTCCGAAAATCTGTCTCCGAAGGACAAGCCCTCGATAAAGCCGTGCGAGCCTCCAATCTCTCGGTCAAACACCGGTCAGTCCTCGTGCAGCGCTAGCGGTGTATTTCCCAATACACCCGTTTCCGCACCGCGGTCAGTAATCCACCAGGGTGCAAACAAGACAGCGATGGTTGGCTCTAGGCCTATCCCTGCACCACGCAGCAGCCAGAACAAAGCCAGTCTGGGCGTCTATTCTTCACCTACAACCGAAGATTCACTTTCGCTGGCAAGTGCAAATCTCCAACCGCAGCAACAGCGCGTCCCGACGTCGGTTGCAAACGTTGTAGCTGTACCCACCTTTCCGCAGACCCACACCAGATCAATCCCTAGGGTGGAGGCGATTGCCAAGGACATGGCGCAGCTCAAGAGCGGCGTTGTGAAAATGAGTGATATGCTGGACGCATGGATGGTCACGTATGATGATGTTTTACCTATACTCGCGATATGGACCGATCGCTGCCTCTCCGTCGTGCGGGAAGAGGCGAATCGCCTCGCGACGGGGGAGCTACTCTCGCTCGTGCTGCATCGGAATGAATCTTGCCGTCAGCGATCCCAGTTGCGCGAGCTCATCTTTGACGGCCTCGAACGCGCGCTGAACGCACGGTTGCATGAGGACCTCAAGCTTTTTAGGTTTTGGGCCCAGACGGTGCTCTCGGATTCTAGGCGGGTTGTGCTGGACGAAGAGCTTTTGGAGTGTGGACTGGAGTATCTGTTGGAGTACCGTCCTGGCGCGGTGCAGTCCTACCTTGTTGATGTAGGTCAATGGTATGGCTATGTGCAGTCGGGGGAAAATCACCTTATTGCTTCGGATGAGTCGAACGCATTCCTTCGGTATCGCCCACTGCTATGTCAGGAGATATCGCATGGTGGAACGGGCCGCCCAGCGGTGGAGAAGCCGCGAATGGAGGAATTTGTCGATGTGCGGCACAGCAGCCTCGAGTTTGACGTGTACTATACCCTTACCCACGGCTCGCCGCCAAGCATTGAAAGTCTTTTTGAGAAGCTGCGCACATCACCGCGCCTGCGCGTTGACTACACGTTGGTAGCCGAGGTCCTTAGCGCTATCCTTCTGGCTGAGATCAACAGCCCGGAGAATCGTGATTATTTGAAGAGCTGTATCCCACTGCTTCAGATTGCTGTGGATGGCCCCAACCGCCGGGAGCGCGAGCTCGCGTTGATCGCTGAGGTCCACGAGGTGTACGACGCCTTCCGGCAGCGGACGCCGCAGCAGTCGCAGTCAGCCAAGTCGCACATCCTGGGGAAGCTGCGCTCTTCGCACGTGGTGTCAGACGAGTCGCTGGACCGCGTAGCCCGATTTTTTGCGGAACGCGATGAGCACGACGGGGAGCTTTCGGAGGTCGACAGCGCCCACGTGACGCGTGCACCCAAGCAGATCGGAGCCGCCGTCGTCGTGCCAGAGAAGCCGCCGTTGGTGAACACGCCCCAGCACACGTGGATGGGAGGCGGTCTCGGCGACAGCCTCCCGGCGCACCGCAAAGTTTCCTCTGCGCACTCGGGTGGTCACTCAATCGACCGCCAATTTTACCCCCTAAACGTCAGCCAACCCACTGATGAAGGTGGGGCCAACCGCACCGCGTACAACATCCCCGGGCACCGCGGTGGTGGCGGTATGATGGACGCGATGACGTCCTCTATGCCTTATCCCATGCCGCCTCATTTGGCCTCCGGCCCTAACTTCAACAACGCCCCGTGGATGCAGTGCATGGGAACTAGCCAGCACCAAGTCCAGCAGTACTACCGCAGCGCAGGCCGCCATAACCAAGACGCCGGCGCTTACCACCCACGGAACCACCACCGTGGTGGGGGTGGCTACGACGACGGCAGGGACGCGGATGCCGGTGGAACCGGAGGCGCAAACAAGCGACGCGAACGACGCGCGTGGGGAAGAGGCGGGAGAAACCGTGGGAACTAACAAGAATGGTGGGAAAAAATCCCCCTATTCTGCGAAGGGCTTATACAAGGGTCAGAAAGTTACAGACATATGGGCGTTATCAGTGTTTCCGCTCCTTCCCTCGGGAAAGACTCTCTCTTTAAAGAGGAGGGTTATCGTGTTTCTGGATTTTTCCTTTAACATATTCATTGAGTTGTTTTCCTTTTCGATGTGCAGGTGTAACAGAGGTAGAATTCTAGTGAGAGGACCCAGATTACATAAAATTGCTGTCCTTGTGGTCTATGGGAACGATATTTATTTATTTTTTGGTGTGTGTGTGTGGAGGTCAGAGTGCGTAAAAAGTACCGTATTAGAGGGCAAAGGAAGTAAAGTTTCCAGTCAGAGATTTGAGTACAAAAGGAAGGAAATGTATTTTAAAGGGATGAAGCTTCGAAATAAGGCCATCTATGAACTATTCTATCGTATTAAAGCATATCAGTATTCATTTATGCAATGTGAAAGCTACGTAACGACAAATGATTTTAACTCTTCCTTTCTTTATAAATGGATACCTTCTTTTTTGATTTTTATTGCAATGGGAGGGATGCAAGCCTCAGCTCAACCCTACCATATATAGCATACGAAACGCTCAAAAGGAGAAAAAAACGGAAGAGGCGAGATCAAATAATCTTGAATCCACAGGGACAAGACTTTTTTCCTTTTTCTACATAAACGAAGTGTAATCAGATGGCTGAACGGGAAAGCGAGTCAGATTTCAGTCCTGGCAGCCCTTCAGCGAATGCCAATGAGATTGATCAGCTTGCGGTGGATCCCAGCACAAGTCTCCATAGTAATGCAAGCCAAAGGAAACAATGTCAAATGGGGTCACACACACACCTCGACCGCCCCATGCAGATTGTTGAGAACATCAAGGCCCTTCAGGTACTATATCAGCAAGGATGCCTTACCACAGAGGAGTTCACTCAAGCAAAGCAGAAAATCCTTGACTTACCTTTCACCTCAAAGTCACCATCTATCGATGAAAAGGAGAGAGGAACGGCGCGTGCGGAGCGCCACCGAGGCAGACGTCACCACGGAAGGCACGGGGGCGGGGCACGTTCCTCCTGTAGTAAGGACAGCGACCGCCGTCGGTGGAAAAGATCCGCTGGAAGCGTAAGCATTGCAAACAGCAAGGGCAGCGATCACTGTACATCGTCGGACCGCCACAGCAGTAGGAGCCTCACCTCGTTTTCTGATAGTAGCAGCAGCAGGAGCCGCTTTATCGTGCCACGGGCTGAGGTCTGGCGCGACTTACAAGTCAACGACCATGATCTAATGGGCAATGAAGCGCTCGGGCCCACGTACGATGATGGTTTCGAAATTTGCGGTGAGGATGTGCAGGTGTCCTTTCACGAGCATGGACCCGCCTCGCCATGCAATCGATTTGAAGAAAAAGACCTGCAAGTAAATCAAAAGACTCAGCTGTTGGCAGGGACAGAAAACCTCGTTAGCTCACCGAGACGGCACCGGAACAGAGCAGATGGGGCCTATGGTATGCCCGTGCCTGGCGACCAAAATAGGTACGGAACCTTCAAAAAATCACTGTGGGGGGGCTACGGTGTGGATCGTCCTGCAAAAGCTGCTACCTTTCATCACCCAAGGCGAAACCCCCTTCTGCTCAGCGACGTTGTCCATGTCATGTATTTCAATAGTCGTGGTGCTTCTGGAGTAAATTTCAGTGATGTAGAACTAAAGGAAGAGGAGATTCGGGGCCCGATTTTTCTCCACAAAGGTGTCTCGACGACCCCACCGCTGCATTATCGCATCCCCCCAGAGACCCACCCACAGTCCCCATCAGGTTGTGACGACTTCAGGCTCACATTGCCGCCTGAGATGGGCGCGGGGTTTCCGAATCAGGCTTCAGGGCTCCCTGCGCAAGGGCTGCCGAAGCAGCCCCAGTCGCTGCTGGAGTCACGCCTATGGGAGGGCCTTTCCCACAGCAAAAGCTCGCAACACAAGTCCTCGTACCTCGAGCAGAGCCTCAATTGGTACTGGATCGACGTCACGGGGTGCGATCCCGGGCGGCGCCACTACCGTGACGTCCTAGACTCCTTAACCAAAAAGTTTAACATCTGCAAGTCTTTTTTGGATAGCCGGGAGCATAACCTCATGGTACCCCAGGTACTGGAGTCCCTGAACTACCCGGGCCAGTACCTGCTCCTGCTGCGCGTCGCGACGCAGAAAATCAGCATATCCGCCGACTCTGTACTGGAGCTGACAAATCGCTGGATTATTATCGTGGACCTGCGGCAGCACATCGTCATTACACTACACCGTGTGGATACAACGAGCATGGCGGAGCTGCGGCATCAGTGGCGGAAAGTGATGGAATCTAGCGCGGTATCTTTCCAGGAGTTTTTGCTCAAGATCATCGATGATGCGCTACGCACGTACCAGCTTAGCCTGGACGTTCACGCGGACCTGCTCGATAAGTGTGAGGAGGAAACTTTTTGTCTACGACTCCTTGAGCACAAACACTGCGAAGAATTCCAGTAATCGAAAATCGATGAATGATCTTCGAATCCTCAACCACTTCACCGGTAGTTCACGCTCGGCGTTTTTGTGTAAGCTACTCGACGCCAAAGGTAACTCTCCCGTTAATAAAAGTGAATTGAACAACTTTTTGCATCACCTACACCGTCGCACGAGCGTACAGCACCGTATGTTGAACGTCACACAGGAAGTGCTAGCGCAGGCCTTCACAAAGCTGCAGCTCTGCAGTAAGGAAATGGCGCAACAGATGTGTAGTAACTGTATAGAACTCAGGGGCCGGGCTCTGGAGGTGCGCGATGATGCCAAGACGCTCCTAAACTTACATATTTCTCTCCAATCCTTCCGCTCCAACGAGCTAATGATGGTGCTGACTCGGGTTGCGCTTCTCTTCACACCATGTACTTTCTTGTCCGGAATCTATGGTATGAACTTTGAGCGCATGCCGGAGTTAAGCTGGCGGTACGGCTATCTTTTCTTTTGGTGTGTATCCGCGCTGCTGGTGATTATGATGCAGTGGCTATTTCATCGGCGCGATGTGATGGCGTAATGTCTCTCTTTTCATTCCTCTTAGAGTAATGCGAAGTCGTGCTGGGGCCTTAGCTTATTCGCTATTTGGATTTTATATACACTTTTTATATGTCGTACATTTTGTCAATTTTTTTTTTTAAGTATCTGTACCGGCCATTTACACTATTTATTACCTTCTATGAATTTCATCAATCTTTATTTCTGGATATATTTTCAGAAAGCAACGCGCAGATCCTTTTTTTTTACTCTTCCGAAATCTCTAGAAAATGAGCTATCCTGGAGTAAATATCGTGTGTAGGTGTTTTGATATGTCTTCCTCTAGGAATACTTCTTTGTTCCTGTGGTTGCTGTACTTATAAAAAGGATTGTATGTTGAATTTTTCCCGAATTATCTTGTAGTCTGAACGCTGTAACATCTTTCTTTGCGTCCCCTTGGGTAAGCATGGTTTGCTCTCCCTTTTAATGATCTCTTTTCTTGCTCGGCTTCGGCAATATATATGATGCCCTTCCTTTCTATCATCACCAAGTAGAATCAACGCAGGAAAATAGATTAATTAGTGAACTCTCGTGCCGTTGCCCTGAGTAGCATCATACAGCACATTCATATCGTATCTCTATTAAAATATTCTGTTCCCACGGCAGGACCGCACACACAAAAGGGGGGGAAAAAAAGGAAAATATCATTACTCAAAAAGAGTAAACTCAAGAAGGGGAGTTACTTTTAGTTGTTGTCACTTTAGTCTGTGTGTTCCGGGTCTATTCCAGTGCTTCCGTTCACATTTACGCATACATATACACGTCTACGTCTTTTAGTTCTTTACTGGGCCATCTTTTCGGTGCCAGTGTGAAAGTAAGAATTGAAAAAAAGCCATGAGTCAGGCACCGTTCACCCCTGATACGCATAGGCAAAACCAATCACAGAGTCCTGTTGTAGGTACAGATGAAAAGTATATTTCCCAGGATAGGAAATCAAACAGTGATTGTGCTGACGATGGGGATCAGAGTAATTGCTCGATGGGGCTTCAAACGTGCTCTCCGTGCGACCCGCGTGAAAACGAGGAGGCCGATAGTCAATGGAAGAATCGCTTGAACATGCGTGAGGCCGAAGGCCCCTAAGTTTCAGTTGGACCTCGACCGGCTCCCACGCACGCTGGTAGAGGATAGCGTCGACGCGACCAGCCCCCAGAAGTCGGGTCCTAAGGCCCCCCGGTGGCGCATCCCGTGGACTACGTGGGAATCATCAACGAAGGCTGCACTTGCTATCTGAATTCGCTTTTGCAGATGCTCTTCCACATTGGCTACTTCCGCTCCGCAGTCTACCGCATTCCGGTCGAGAACAGCAACAACAACAGTGTCTACAAGGCACTTCAGGAGCTATTCTTTCAGATGCAGGAGCGCACGACGCCAGCGCGGACGAAAAAGCTCACAGATGCCTTCGGTTGGGGTGAGCGGGAGCTTTTCGTGCAGCACGACATTCAGGAAATGGCCACCCTCCTGCGAGACAACTTAGAGGGGAAAATGAAGGACACAGTCACGGAGGGTGCGATTAACCAGCTCTTCGAGGGCCGCGGTGAGCAATTCGTTGAGACGCTGGATAAGGCCTACATATCAAGAAGCAAGGATATCTTCTACGATATTCACATCCCCCTCGGTGAGCACACGAATCTTCTGGATGGCATCAAGTTTCTTACGGCGCGCGAACAACTTGTCGGAGATAACAAGTATAAAGTGGAGCTCGAGGGAAAGCCTCCTATCTACAAAGATGCTGAAAAGGGCTATGAATACAAGAAATTCCCGTATGTAACTTGGTTTCATCTCAAGCGCTTTGCTATGGACCTGACCTCGCCGACTTTGGAAATGAAAAAGGTGAACTCGCGGATGGAGTTCCCGGTTGTGCTTGACCTCACCGAGATGGAGAGGGGATATTCCGCAGAGGAGCAAAGGGAGCTGTCCGTGCAGACGAAGCGCGGAGCCGCCGTGAAGGCCCTTAGCACAGACTCACCCGCTATATACGACCTGCAGGGGGTTATTGTGCACCGCGGCACCGTTCGCAGCGGGCACTACTACTGTTATATCAGAGAGTGGGAGCCTGTGAAGCAGTGCTTTGCGCGATGGCTGGAGTTCGAAGACGAGAATGTCCGCGTCGTGACGGAGGAAGTCGCGGTAAGCTTTAACTACGGTGGATACCAGCAAACATCTGGCGGATTCTACCGCGGGGGGTCTTCAAACGATACTAACGCCTATATTCTTTCATACGTGCGGCGTGCGGATGCTCCGGCCATTCTGGCTTCTCCACCGACGGACATCATTGCGCAACGCGTAAAGGACGCCCTGCGCCGCCAGATGGAGGAGGAGGAGCGCTGTGCGAAGCTCGAAAGGGAGCTCAAGCAACTTGTGACTCTGTACATTATCACAGACGCAAACCTGGCAGAGTACTGTGCGGTCCACCAGATCGAGCTTTTAGCGCGGGATCTCCGTATCGTTAAAAACTTTGCCTCGTGTGTGCTGGAGTTCAAAAAGACCGCTTTTCTAAGTACAGTGTACGAGGCGATCGCCGCAGAACCTGTCTTTGCTCGGCTTGGCTTGAAGCCGGACTCTTGTCGCCTCTGGCAGTGGACGAACACGCGCGGCTTTCGCCCTAGCACCCCCATGGATACACACCACGAGAGCCTGCGGTACTCCACTACCCTCTCCAACTACCTTACCTCTAGTGAACAGGAAAAGCCGATGGCGATCTGCGTCTACCTGCAGGAGCCCATGCAGGTGTTTTCCCACCTTCCGCCGGCGGCCGACGTTCATCCGCTGATAAAGAGATTTGGGTATGATACGTCGAAGAGCGCCTACGGCGTGGTACTGCGGGCCCCTACCGCGCTACGCGGGCTCTCAGTGCTCGTGGAAGCGCTCTACATGCACTCCTGCAAGGTGCAGATTATCATCACTCATGGTCACAAGGAGACGCCCACGCAGATATTCAAGTGCTCGCTTTACAAAAATCGTCTCTATATTCCTTTGGACTCCTTTCAATCGGCTGAGGAACTGTTATTTCAGTGCAGCACACCCACCGAGGTTCTGCCAGTCCGAGAGGTGCATCTCGAAGGCGGGCCCTCCGGGCTACCCCCTGCCGCGGTCCTTACTAAGCCCACGCTCTCCAAAATTGGTTCGGATCGGGTGCTGCTCTTTTTCAAGTTTTTCGATCACACTTCTTGCACCGTTCGATACCTCGGCTCCGCTCTGATTGACCGCATCGCGACACTGCAGAGTTGCGAGTCACTTTTCTTTGCCCTGTTGGGGCTGCCCTACGGTCAGGATAGCCACACCGCATCCTCCAAGTTCCGATACTTCGAGGAGACTAAAGGGGTCGTGGCGCGAGCACTGGATCCCCTAAAGGGCGATCTTCTCAGTAATCGCTTGCAGGATGGGTCTGTCATTGTCATGCAGAGTGTGGAAATCCCCCCGGTTATGCGGCACTTCCATGTGGAGACGTACTATCGCACGCTGCGGTTCATGGTCGAAGTTCAGATCCAGGAGGTTGTCTCGCAGGTCTATCCCAACGAGGAGGAGTACAAGCAGGCCCTTAAGGAGCACAAGGAACTTGCCGCCGCTCAGAAGAAACTCTTACAGGAAGGGGCTGCCGATGTTAACACGGGCGGCGGTACCACACCTTCCAACGCACCGGCGTCATCGCCCTCCTCCATCCCAACGACCTTGAAGCGCGAACCGAGTGTCGGCTCCAGCACCGGCAGCCTTACCACGACCCCGACGGTTCCACAGCAACCCTCCCAGGTGGTCCCCTCTTCAAAGTTGGACAACACCTATCTCTGTCTGAACCCCTACAACACCCAGCTTCCGGTTCTGGGGAAGACCTCTCTGACGGTGCAGGGAAGCTCGTTGTGCTCGATGTGTTCATGCTGGACGTACAACACCGTCTGCGACCGCATTGCGCGCACAGATGGGCTCAGCGCGAACCATATTCGCCTCTACCGGAACATGAGCTCGACGGCGCCGAGGCCCGCCGAGCGCGCGACGCGCAGCTCCAGCTCCGCTACGCTGGACGCCCTGTTGTTGGACAGCTATGCGTCGAGTCCGATTCTGTACTACGAGCGCCTCGTGCTGCCGCGGTCGCTGGTGGAGCGGAGTCCCGAGATCGTGCTCACGCTGCGGGACTACGCTGGTCACGCTCTTCACTGCAAGCGCTACGTGCTGCCCCCCTTCACCACCCTACAGGACATCGTGCGGATCGTCCGGCAGTCGATTCAACCCTTCGAGCTCGAGGAGAACCCGTGGGGAACCCTCCCGGAGACCCTCACCGCGCAGCACTACGTGCTGCTCGCCTACGACCGGGAAAGAAAACTTATCCGACACATTTTGGAGGTTCCCATGGTTAACACCCCCAAGAACAGCGCCTACACCAGCCCCGCGAGCGGCAAAATCGAGGAGATTCGCCTTAACCTATCGCTCTTCGACTACGACTTTGACCTCCAGCCGGTCGCACCGCTCAGATCGGGGGAGCTGCGCATCGCGTGCTGCCATGGGGAGTACCTGCAGGACTCCCCATTGATTTTCGGTCACCCCTTCGTTATCACGGTGAACCCCAAGACCACCGTGAACGATGCCCTGAAGGAGATGCTGCGCCTCACCCGCGTCCCCGTGACCGCTCTCATCTCCCGCGTGAAGGCCGCCCACAACTTCGGCGTCATGATGCTTACGGAGGCAGCCCTCCACTTCGAGCAGTGGGACCAGTATATTGTCCTCTTTTGGCACCATACCCCGAACAACAGTGGGTTTATCCCAAGCCTAATGCTCAACCATCCACGCCCGATGGAAAAGCCTGGGTCGCGCTACGTCGCACACAACAGCCCGAGGCTCAAGATTTCGAACAACTAAGCCGTACTCGACCCTATTCGGGAAGTGGGAGCACGCGTTATATACGCAAGATGTGTTCATAAGAGGCGTAATCTGCTCTGATCCATATGTTTTTCTCACAAAAATGGCCTCCGTTTTTTTTCTTGGCCTTCAGCTATCCTACTACTACTTTTTCCGGTTTGCTCTCTTTGTGTGTGCTTTTCGGCAACGCAGTTTCCTTGTATACCACTTGAATGCTGGTATCCTCGATAGGATAGTCATAAATTACTGGCGGAATACGCAGCTTCATAAAGTGTGTGGATACTTGTGGCTTCGTTGAAATGGAAGGAGAGTGTGGAAAAAAAAATAGAGAAATTTGAGAAGGGAAGAAATATACACGCGAGATAGCATTTTATTATTACAGGTTGTTACTTTTTTGTGTGGTGGAGGTCTGTCCTCCTTTTCTTATTCTGGTGTAATGCTTTTAGATTTTTCTTTTTCAATGGCTTGATTTTTCGAGTTTGGTCTATTGCTTTATTGCAGGATGTAGGATGCTGTTTGAAAATGCTTTCTTCTATAGCCCTCTATTTCGTGTTGCGCACAGGTCGTTTGATAAGGCAGGAGAAAGTATTTCTTGACTATAGAAATAGTTGCTCTGCCCCTCCCCTTGATTTTCCGTCAGTCATTTTTCTTCAAAGTTTTGAGCTTGCCCATCGTTTCAGAACACTACTGGACACACAGAGGAAGGCAGAAGAGACCACAGAGGCTTCTTTTACTTTTTCCTCACACGACAACTTCACTATAATTAACTGAATATATCATAGAATGTAAAGTACTTCTCATTGTACATTTATTTACCATATATATTCCTTTTTTTTAGCTGTGTAGACTTTCATCTTCGTTATCCCGGAAAGTGTATTAGAGAAATGACTCCATGGAAAATATGATAAAAGAAAAAAGACTAAAAAAGGTTCATTCATGAACACCGACGAATAAAATATCAATGCTTACTTGGACTCATCAATCTAGCGATGAGTTCGTTTCCCCTAGCACAAAATATCATTCCCTCTCGTTGGTCTTGTATGCTACCGCCATCACTACTGCTATTGAAAATAACAAAGGGGTTAGTCGGCTCACTTTTATCTCGCCCGCCCGGGTTTTCGTAGTGGTTACATAACCCAAAAATAACAAGTAACAAATAAAGTCTTTAAAAGGGTACGTGTGGGAGTGATTAGAACTAGGGCGGGTCCATATAGTACCACGACGAGTAATTATAGATTTCACATAGACATTTTTGGGGGTAAAAATATTACCATTATTCTTGCTCTAGTTACCTCCACAATTTCCATAACACTACACTCCATAGAAGTATTGAATATTATTCCCCACGGGTAGTATAAACATTAATAAATATGGCGAGCCCAGACAAATACAGGAAGCTCACTCCCATCGACCACATCTTACTCCGGCCGGAGATGTATGTGGGCAGCATTGAGACACAGCCGGTGTCGATGTTCGTCTTCGATCCAGAAAAAGGCAAGATGGTGTGGGATACCTTGAAGGTCAATCAAGGTCTTTTGAAAATTGTGGATGAGATTCTGCTAAATGCTTCTGATAATATTGGAAACAGTCCGTCACGAGGGAAGGGGCGGATGACGTACATCCATATCAACATCTCGGATAACGGCGAAATCACTATCGAGAATAACGGCTCGGGCATTCCCATTGCACGCAGCAAAGAGCACAAGCTGTACATCCCAGAAATGATCTTTGGGCACCTCCTAACAAGCTCCAACTATGACAACGACGAGACGTCAACCACTGCGGGCCGGCATGGTTACGGTGCAAAGCTCACGAATATTTTATCCAACAAATTTAGCATTATTTGCCGGACCGATGGAAAGGAGTTCCACATGACGTGGACGGATCATATGCGCAAGGCGACAGCCCCACGCATCAGCAGTGTCGACCCGAATCTGCAGAATCGAACGTTTGTGCGCTTTTTACCGGACTACTCTCATTTCGGCTTTCCGGATGGCAAAATCTCAGCGAGCATGACACGTGTGCTGCACAAGCGCATCATGGACCTCGCCGCGATGTTCCCTAGAGTTGAGATACAGCTAAACGGCACCCCGTTCAAATTTAAGTCCTTTCATGACTACGCCTCTCTCTACTCTCTTACAGGCAGTGATGGCAGTGTACCGCCCGAGCCCTTCGTTTACGAAAATAAAATTGCCAACATCGCATTCGTACCGCAGCTGAGCGGTGGTCCCAAGCGTTATGTAGGCGTGGTGAACGGCGTGGTGACCTACAACGGCGGTACACACTGCAATGCGGCCTATGATATCCTCAATAGCAGCCTGGAAAACCTCTCTAAAGCGATGAAAAAGGATGGGAAGATTGTGGATATCGCTCGGATTAGTCGGCACTTCACCGTGCTTGTATTTATTACGCAATCGCAGCCGAAGTTTGACTCCCAAAGCAAGGCTAGACTAGTCTCGCCGGTTTCGATGCCGCGCGTACCACGGACGGATTTGGAGAACTATCTCAAGAAAATGCCGTTTTTGAACGCGAATGTAAACAACTATGATGATACACTTGCTATTGAGATTAACCGTGAAATCGGTGCCGGCAGGCGGTTAAACAGCAAGACCCTCATCTCGTCCATCACGAAGTTGGTGGACGCCACGCAGACCCGCCCCGATGGGCAACACATTCGCACGCTCATCGTCACCGAGGGTGACTCCGCTAAGGCGCTTGCTCTCAACTCCCTCAGTAGTGAGCAGAAGAAGTTCTGCGGGGTCTTCCCGCTCCGCGGCAAGCTGCTCAACGTGCGGAACAAAAATCTCAAGCGCCTCAAGACCTGCAAAGAGCTCCAGGATATGTTTTTGGCTTTAGGGCTAGAGATTGGACGTGTCTATCGCGATCCCACCGAGCTGCGGTATCAGCGTGTCCTGATCATGACTGATCAGGACGCGGACGGGTCGCATATCAAAGGTCTCGTGATCAACGCCTTCGAGTCCCTATGGCCCCTGCTCTTGCAGCGAAATCCCGGCTATATTTCTCTCTTCTCGACCCCCATTGTAAAGATCCGGGTCTCGGGACGGCCTAAGGACCCGATCCCTTTTTATAGTCTCAAGGATTTTCACAAATGGCAGCGAAACAACCCGCATATCAGCTTCACGGCCAAGTACTACAAAGGTCTCGGTACGTCCACGACCGCTGAGGGGAAGGAATATTTCGCGAACATGGACAATAACATAATGAAGCTGGTTGTGGAGCAGAAGGACCATAAGCTGCTCGACAGCGTCTTCGATTCCTCAGAGGTGGAGTGGCGTAAGGATTGGATGACGAAGGCAAACGCGTTCGACGGGGAGGTTGACATCGATCGAAGCAAGAAGTCGCTGGGTATCCCTGACTTCGTGCACAAGGAGATGGTGCACTTCGCGCTGGTCGGGAACACCCGCGCCATCCCGCACTGCGTCGACGGTCTGAAGCCCTCCCAGCGCAAGATTCTCTGGGCCCTGCTCAAGCGCGGGGGCTCCGAGGCTGCCAAGGTCTCTCAGCTCTCCGGCTACATCAGCGAAGTCTCCAGCTTCCACCACGGCGAGGCCTCCCTGCAGGAGACGATCATTAAAATGGCTCAGAACTTCACGGGCGGGAATAACATCAATCTTCTCGTTCCCGAGGGGCAGTTCGGCTCGCGGCAGCAGCTCGGCAACGACCACGCCGCGCCGCGCTACATCTTCACGAAGCTCTCCCGCTTCGCGCGGCTGCTCTTCCCCAGCGAGGACGACCCTCTGCTCGACTACATCGAGGAGGAGGGGACGCTGACGGAACCCAACCACTACGCACCGATCCTCCCGCTGCTGCTGTGCAATGGTGCGGTCGGCATCGGGTTCGGTTTCGCGACGACGATCCCGTCCTTTCACCCGCTCGACGTCTCCGCGGTCGTCCGGAGCATGATAAACGGGGAATCCGCAAAGCAGGTGATCAAGCGATTAGTGCCGTGGGCGGTCGGTTTCCAGGGAAAAGTGCGGCGCGGGCCCGATGAGGGGTTCCTCTGCGTTGGCAAGTACACCGCCTATCGCGGCGGCCGATTTCACATCAGCGAGTTGCCGTGGATGATGAGCATTGAGGCCTTTCGTCAGCATGTGTCGAGCCTCGCCAACCAGGACGTAGTGCAGCGCATAGCAGACTACTCCGGGGCGAAC
Organism: Cynanchum wilfordii; assembly: GCA_025388415.1. Classification (NCBI taxonomy): domain Eukaryota; kingdom Viridiplantae; phylum Streptophyta; class Magnoliopsida; order Gentianales; family Apocynaceae; genus Cynanchum; species Cynanchum wilfordii. The sequence goes on along the minus strand of JAHSUH010000775.1, from coordinate 905 downwards.
CACATCGACATCGACCTTTTTCTTCGGGAAGGGAGCGTCACGACGTGGTTCGAGGTCGAGGGCGACCTTGCACTGAACCAGAAGGTATATCTGAACGCAACTGTCTTCTCCCCTAACGGCGTTCTTTCTCCTCTGGAGGGCGACCTGGCGCCGATTCTGCAGTGGCATTACGACCGCCGTCTGGATCTGTACAAGAAGCGTCGCATGCGAAAGTTGGGCCTTCTCGAGCGCGAGCTGGCGCAGCTCCAGTCGACCCGGAAGTTTGTGGAGCACTTTCGACAGGGTAATATTGACTTCACCAGCGCCACTGATGAAACCCTTATAAAGACCTGCTCTAAGCTCGGGATGGTGAGAGTAGATGATGGGTACAACTACGTTCTAAAGCGCCCAATCACTTTTTTCACAAAGACCAGCCTTGAGAAGCTCACTGAGGACATCAACAAGGTCCGCCATAACCTCGAGGAGATGAAGCAAACGTCCCCTGTAAAGCTATGGACGAACGATCTAGACCATTTTGACAAGGCCTTTAGGGAGTACGAGGAAGTTTACGTAGCCTCCGTTCAGAAGGAACAGCGCCCGCAGAAAGTCTTCGCTGGCGAGGAGCTGCCCGGCCTTCGGCAGCCTGTTGGCGCGTTGGAGCCTTTGCCGACTGGGAACTCCAGGTCGGTCCCCACCTGCGTCCGCGTTTACCAGCACCAGCTGCCGCCGCCCAGCAAACGCCAGAGCTCAGGAGGTCCAAAAGGGTCCTCCGGCATCAGCCCCAGGGGGCGGGGCGTCTGCCGGAGTTAGCAGACGGCTGCGAAATGTACGCGGCAAATGTCCCACCAGGATAAAGCGACGCGGCGTGAAGAAGATAGTCGCCGACTTTGCAGGCGGTCAGATGGCAAAGCTTCTGCACCGGTTTC
>JAHSUH010000774.1:0-184183 GCA_025388415.1 Cynanchum wilfordii | reverse complement strand
TTCCTTAAACTAGAATCCATTTTCATGTTTGAGTATATTTATTCACTTTGTACCTTAACATTTCACCCCCCTACTTTCACGTGGTTAGAAAATCTCATTTAGAATCAAATTCTTTGATCTTAGCACTGGATGCTGTCATTGAAATATTGACATTTGAACATAGCATAAGAAATTGGTAGTTTCAAGGTGTGTCTTTTCATGGATATGAAAGAAGCTGTTATTTGAAATATTAACAGACTATGTACGTCAATATAGTTAGAAATATCTAGCTACAATGCAATTATTGTGAAAATGACTATCTTTGCTTCCTCTACTTGACATCCATCTATAAAATGTTTTACACCTGTTTCTTGCCATGTTATCAGATATTCCTGGAGGATTTTTTTTTTTTTGGAATTCCTTTATGTTAAATGATTTCAATTTGTGATTCTAGTATTTCTTCATATAAAGTAAATTTTATACATATCAAAAGAAACAAGTTCCTTGTCATTTGGAATGGGCAATAGTTCAATTATCTCCTCTTTGTGCTTGTCAAGACCATGTTTTCTACTTAGTTCTATAACCCTCTTCGTTGTTCTTTAGGTTGAAGTAACAAAGAGCAAGGGAAAGGCGCATGGCAAAGATGATGATAAAGGATCAAGGATGAAGCATCACCGCCACAAGAGACATGAAAACCATTCTTCTTCTAAACGCCATTCCAACTCAGAAAAAACTTCTTCAAAGGGTGAAGAGCGAAGAAAAGTCAGCCACCATGATCAAGAGTCAAATGATGGAGATACTAAGAGGAAAAGAAGTTCTGATAAAGATTATAGTTACAAGGAGAGACACAGTGATGTTCGATGGAGAAAGGAAGTGAATCATGATGATGCAGGGCGGGAGGGTTCTCCTCACAGATACAAGGACAGAAAGAGCCAACTTGACTCGTCTGATACAGCACAAAGGAGCGGATCACTAAATAAGAGGCGGAACCCTGTGAAGCTTACTGAAGAAGAGAGAGCTGCTAAGTTGCGGGAGATGCAAATGGATGCCGAACTCCATGAAGAGCAAAGATGGAAACGTATAAAGAAAGCTGATGAAAAGGATGCCCAAGAGGCGGCAGTTCATTCCCAGTCAACTAGGAGCAAAATTTTTCTTGATGGTGTTCAAAAAAGTATTTATGGTACTGATAAAACAATAGAGGAGAGTGTTCGCCGACGTGCCCATTACTCACAGGGCGGATCAGATTCCACAAATAGAAATGCCTTTCGCCGGTGAGTGAGACTATGTTGTAACTTGTTTTTTATTTGAAAGGATGTTGTAACTTCTACGTGTGTATATTTACACACGTATACTTTTAAAGAATATTTGATATAAAATACTATTAATATTTTAATGTATTTTAATATATATACACATGTACTTTAAGGAATATTTAATATAAAATATTTTAATATATTTAAATACTTTTAATATTTTAATATATTTAATATGTATATACACACCTATACTTTTAAGGAATATTTAATATATATAAAAAGGATTGCAGGGCACTCATCCACGGACATTACCAAAAAAAAAAAAAAAAAAAAAAAAGATATATAGAAATACATTTCATGTTTCTTTATTCATTTATAGTGAACTATTAAATTTTAAAATTTTTTCATGAAATTAGTAAAAAATTATTTTATTTTATTTAGTTTGAAACTTTAAAAATAGAAAAGAAAAAAATTATCTAATTCTAAATTTGCCAAAAATTTTTTAAAAAACATAAAAATCAAACTATATTTATTAATTACCATTAAATTTTAATATTTTATAGGTTAAAAAGTTAAATATTAGAATCAATCGATTGAATAATGATACAAACAATATTCTAAGTTTCCATAATTTTAATTATGGTGAGAAGCAGACTGTAAACACATTGAAAATTCTAGCATCATATTTTCTTTAATGTTATATTTTCTCATTACAATTTTGTAATATTGTGACTTTTAAATTTTTATTTTTAACATATGTTTTTTTTTAAAAAAAAAAAATTAAAGTATTTTCGTTTCTATTTTTTAACTCATGATATTTTCATATGTTAAGATTTATTATTATAACTTTTTTTTTAAAAATTTTTTTAATTTTTTTTTGTTCTTTGCTATTATTATTATTTATGTTTTTTTTTTATGAGATCAAACCCACGCCCCTCGGAGAAATTACAGATCGGGATCAAGCCAAAAAAGGCCATCGAATCCACGACAGATTGACTCAATGGATAAATAGAGATAGTAATATAGTTTTTGGTTAGTATATAAAATGCATAGATTATGATTAAAATTAACTTAAATGTAGCAAATAAGAGCAAATAGATTGTTACTTAATTAACCAAAATCTAAGGCAAAGTACCTATTGATGCAGAGATAGTAACATGGTAGTACCAACTATTTTACATTTATAAAATTATCGTTTTCCCCATGAATGTTGGTTACGACTTAATAATAGTTACCAATTATGAAAAAGCTTAGTTAAGAGAAATTAGTCCATTTAGTGAGAAGGTGTTTCTATAATTTAGGAATTGAAATGACAAGTAAAGTAGATTAGAATCTGAATCAAGTTCTTAAATCAATTGAGTTGACCTATGTTTGATAATTACTTAAGGATCTAAGACAATTATGAATCCAATTAAATTTACTATCGTACCCAAGTTATCTTAAAGTGATTACCTCAATATAGTGGTTGCAAGTAATCCTAAACTTTTTTAGATTAGTTATTAAGGCGTCAATTTAACAACATAATATTAAGATTTGGATTTATTCCAAATCCGAGATTATTAGGCTGCCTAACCTCAATATGGTCGCCACAAGTTATTACCTAATCCGACAATTCATTAACTCTCCTATGGTCGGGACTCATTAATAAACAATCAATTAATTAATTATTCCAATTAGATGCAGATCTAAGTTTCATGGCATAAATTGAATAAGAAACTAATTGAAAACGCAAGATAAAATAAACTATAATGGAAATGATAAACAATATCTTCCCGAAAATTTATAAATTAAGAATATCCAATAAATTCACAACTTTCTCGAAAAGTAGTAGAATAATATTCTAATGACACAAAAATCACAACGAATAAAGAAAACAAAATACATAAATCAAAAAGACAAGGAGAAAGTAAGTTTATTTTTTTCCCCGTCACATCTCCAACAGAAAGGACTTGTTCCTCCGGATTTGCTCTACTTCAGCTTCCCGAACTCTTATCTTGGTCAACATAGATTTCAACCACACCTCTCAAACTCCTACTAAAGTGCTCGACCTTATGGTCGAGGCTAGAACACGAAGTCGAAACTCGAGAAAATATTAAACTGAAACTCAAATAGAGCTTATCGCAAAGTCTCTATTGACTAGAAACTCGAAAGTGCTCTTGTTCCGAGTGATTCTTGTGTGCTTTGAACAACCGAGGGAGTGCCTCTATTTATAGGAGAGAAGCTGGGGGCTTTCCGGACCATTTTCGGTGAAAAATCTAGGAAATAGCGCAATCTGGACTGCACTACGCCCGTATTGGCCTCACTACGCCCATAGTAGATCCTCTTTTTAAGGACTACGGTCGTAGTAGAGGTCACTACGCTTGTAGTAGATCCTCATTTCCCGTAGCAGAACTACGGCCGTAGTCATCCAAGTATGGCCGTACAAAAATTCTTCATAAATTACATTTTTGTCCCTAAAACTTCCGAAATCGAAAACATAAAGAATTTGCATAATTTCCATTCAATTAAGTCCAATTACTCCTCAAATTGAGCACATAAGTTCACATAAAATACGATATAATTTAGACATATCAGATAGAACCCATGTAAATTAGATTTTATAAATATACTTTGTTAAATATAATTTTCGTTTACTTTGCATTTTAATTTTGTATAAAAACAAGAAATTTGTGTTTACAAATTTGTAGACACCGAAATTTCACAACTTCTAATATTATTTAAATTATTAAATTTATATTTAATTAATTATAAAGTAATGAATGATATGAAGACATGTGTCCCTGCCAATTAGATGTTGCCACATCACCACAAAAGAAGCTCTTGGCCAATCAAATATACTCTATTGGTCATTCATTTATAAATAGAAGATCAAGAGGAGTATTTAGAGAGGTGTGGATCATGTGAGGAAGAAAATAAACTCCGACGATCCCTTCAAGGTTGTCCATAGTTTCAAAAGTAAAGATGCTCTGGCGTATCTTCCCTTTGAAATCAAGCCCAGGACCCTTGGAGAAACCAAATCGAGATCAAGTCTAAAGACCCTCCAATCCATGATGAAAAGAATCGGTGAAAATATACAAAAATTAGAGTCCAACATCAAATAAATAAAAGAGGACATATATATATATATTATTATTTTGTTACATATATTTTCGATTATAATTTCAATTATATATTTTGCAGATGTTGTTTACAATATTTATTGGATAGAATAATAGTAGGAGAAAGGTTTTGACTCAACACTTAGAGTGTGTTTAGACATTTGACAAGATTCACAAACCAAAAAATGAAAAGATGAGGAAGCAATCATTTAAGGTACCGAAAATTTGGGTGACCTAATCGTTTATGCCATAGTATTACATGGTTGGAAAGAGAAATTGATAACTCTACTTTTGTTGAGTTATTACATATATTCTTGAGCTTGTTTTTATTAGAGGATGAGTGATGTAATTCTATTTTTATCCAATTTTGAGTCTATCGTTGATTATTGTTTGTGTAATTTTTTGAATAGGAAAGTAGCTGAAATTGGGGAAAAAATAAAAGAAAGTTTGTTTGAGCCCTTACATCATGAGCCCTATTGACAAAAGATAGTAGTTCATATTTAAGCCCATTTAGTTTGAGGCCCATTACAAAAACAAACAAAAGTTGAAGAAAAAAACAATAAACGGATGGAAGAACTATTCTGAGAACATTCTTGCCCTTCAAAGAACCGCATAATGCTTTTCCATCTTCATCCTGGAACCTCTTCTTCTATCCACATATACTTCTTGATTATATTCCAAGAGGATTTTTGTAGCAAAAGATGGGGCCTTGTGAATACTTTTAGATTAGAGTCTTCTACATCTCCTCCTGGAGTTGTCATTACATCGACAACCCTATTCTCTTCCTTGAAGGCACGCTTCAACTGCCAACACAATAGCTTGTCCAGTAGTCGTCTGCATTATCAAATTTGAATATTTTTCATTGTCATTTTTGTGAACTAAGTGAATAGCAACCTGAGAATCAATTTTTATTTTTCATTTTTGTCATTTTTGTCATTTTTTTCCAGCTGGTATATATATATATATATCGTTGTGTTTAATAATTTATAATGTTCACGAGGATAGATACAATTTAATAAATTTTTATAAATAAAATAAAATTTTAACATTATATAAGTTATAAAATTCTATTTATCATATATATATTTATTAAAAATACTTATTAAACATATTGATTATATATAGTAAATATTATTTAAATAAAAATCAAAGTTTATTTCAATTATAATATAATTTAATTATTTATGAAAATAAAATTTATTGTTAGTTTGAAAATAAAATTTATAAAAACTAACAACATAACCCAACATATATGGGTTTCCTGCTTACAAAATATATTTATATATATGTAGGGTTTCCCAATCCTATTAGGATTAGATAGGAAAAGGAGGGATTTTTCTCATATATAAAAGTGAATTTCTTTAGGTTTTTTTTTTATGTATTCAACTAACAGAGTTTAAATGAATTCTCTCTCTAGAGTAATTCTCTCTCCCTTCTCTCTAGAGATGACTCCTTGCTAGTTCTCTATCTAGTAGTTTTCTCATCTTCCTCTCACAACAACAACCACACATCTAATCTTCTTCCTTCATTAATGGTGGACCCTAGTCACCGGGATACGTCCCAGGCAGCATGCCCGGATCTTACTTTCAACAAATCCAGTGTAAATGCTACCAATGACCTCACGCTAGTGGGAAAACTTATTACACACAAGATCATCAACTTTCGTGCTATTACTGCAGTTCTGGAGTCTGCTTGGAACCTTGGCCCGAATGTTTCGTTTCAGTCACTTGGATAAATGGACGTTTACATGTACTTTCAACAAAGTTGAAGATAGGGACAGGATTCAAAGCGCGGGACCATGGGCAATAAAAGGGGTTACGGTAAATCGAAATGCTGGCCCCCATCTTGTAACCTTAATGAGATAGATTTCTTCCCCTGCCCCTTCCGGATACAAGTACACATCATTCCTCCCAACCGGTTGAATGAAGAGAATGCTAGAATGATAGGCAACCATATTGGTGGTTTCCTAGCACTGGACTCGACGTCCCCCTTACACAGAGTCAAGAAATTCCTCGGGGTTAGAGCTTTGGTTGACACTCAAAACCCTCTCAAGACTGGCTGTTTTATCCCTAGAGAGGATGGAACGAGATTATGGATCCAATACAAATATGAAAAGCTATCGGATTTCTGTTACTCCTGTGGTCACCTTGACCATACGATTTCTGCATGCTCCGATCAGAAGACGGAGATAGACACGAACCGGTTTGGACCTTGGCTGCGGTCCTCAACTCCGGCAGGGGAAAAGGAGAACCCGGGATGGCGACATCACAAGTCTCGGAAAGCATCGGAGAATGTGCTACTGCAGAATACGGAGAATAGTACACACAATCTCCAAAAAGCCACCCACCCAGGTACTATTTCCATCATACCCTGTCCTGCTTTGATTAACTTTTCGGAGAAATCTCGGGATTGTCGGACACCTCGAGTCCTGCTGAAGGAGATAGGCTCACCTTGCCTTGGCCAAAGTCTTCATATCTCCGAACCATTGTCTACCTCTTTCAACCTTCCTGTTGACAAGGACTGGAATATGGATCGGGGCCCGCCAAAATTACAAATTTGTCCCAATTTGGCCCTTAATATAAAGCCCACTGAATGTTTTCAACCTTTTATACAATGTGGCCCAAAGATAGGGGATTCCCATAACCCTTTTACTAAATCTCACCAATTTGCGCCTGGACCCATCTGGACCCAGCCCACTGGTCCGAATAATACTCCAATGTTGGATCTGGAAGACTCGAGCAACAATCAAGACGCTGGGGAGCCCAAGTTGATTGTTAAAACCGCACCCCATAAAAGAAGACTGGAGGAATGGTCGGACCAGGCGAACAAGATTCAGGTGTCACTGAAGAGACTGTCGATGCATGCATGGCCAACCTCGACATCAATAAGATCCAAAAGAACAAAATGAATACTCCGGCCGTGACCCCTACCTCGACAGAGTTCATTATGGAGGAAAGAGTTGAGATTCAACACCGACGCTTCATCCACATCAAGCGCCTGGCTAGAACTGGTGGAAGATTACCACCCATTGTTAATAATAACAGAGAACACCAGATTGGTTCCCGCATCACCGAAATATCCAAAACAGCTGAGGAGGCGAGCTTGACCAAGCCCCCATCCCCCATTTAATGAACATTTTGGTGTGGAATTGTCGAGGGATTGGTCACCCCTCGGCAATGCGAGCTCTTCGTGACCTTGTCAAGTCCCATAAACTTGATGTTATTTTTCTGTCCGAGGTGAAGTGTCACCTCACCGATAAATTTAATTTCCTTGCTCGTAGTTTAAATTTTGCTCGGTTTTCTTTTGTACCGGCCAGAGGGTTATCCGGTGGCTTACTTTTGTTGTGGAAAGATCATGTTAATCTTATTGTAACTTTGGAGAATGTTAATGTTATTTGTGGCATGGTTCTTAACTCTCCTACTTCGTCCCCTTGGCAATTCTCATTTGTTTATGGGCCTCCCACTCCGACAGCCAAACAACAATTCTGGGACTGTCTGGACGAGGTGGGAAATGCAGCCCCCGGCCCTTGGTTTGTGGCAGGGGACTTTAATGCTATTTTGGATAGTAGTGAAAAGAAGGGAGAAAGATGTTTTGCTTCATCAAGTCATGGTGGTTTTAGGAAGTTTGTTGACGATAATGCGCTGCTCGACCTGGGTTACATTGGTAACATCTACACTTGGAGTAATAAGAGAGCCGGAAAGGCCAACATTCAGGAAAGACTAGACCGGGGGCTGGCTAATGATCCTTGGAAACTGCTATTTCCTAACTCAACTGTGAGCCATCTCCAAGCCTATCATTCCGATCATAAACCATTGCTGATCAAGCCTTTCAAATTTGAAACAATGTGGACGACGCATCCCGACACGGGACTCATCATCCAAAGCATGCTTGGAATATCAGTTGTACTTTTCCTGCTAAACTAAAAGACACAAAGTTGGCTCTTAAAGCTTGGAATAAAGAAGTTTTTGGGAAGGTTCAGGACAACATTAAAAGGCTTAAAAAACAAATTGATGAACTTCCGTCCAACTCACAAGATGATGAGCATTTTCAATTGGAAAAAGCTATGTATAGTGAGTGGATGTTCTTCTAAAACAGGAGGAGCTGTTGTGGAAAGATAAAGCTAAATCTAAATGGTTGGAGAATGGAGATGCCAATACTCACTATTTCCATGTAACTACGATCAGTCGGAGGAGGTACAATACCATTCATCGCATTTTCTCAAATTTTGGTGTTTGGTTAACCGATCGTAAGGAGATTGGTAATGCTTTTATTTCCTATTTTTCCGATTTATTTGCTAGTGTCTGCCCTAGTTTTCCTTGTGATCTACAAGGACTTATCCCGAGCTGTATAAGTCCCGAGATGAATACCTTTGTGATGGCTACCCCGTCTAGTGAAGAAGTTAGGAAAGCAGTATGTTCTATGGGAAATTTTAAAAGTTCGGGCCCCGATGGTATGAGTGTAATCTTCTACAAGAAATATTGGAGTACGGTGGGTGCTTGCCACAGTGTCTATGGTGCGGGAACTATTTCAGGACTGCCACACTCCCGAATGCTGTTAACCATACATTTCTCGCATTAATCCCCAAAGCAAATCAGCCGAGTAAAGTTGAGCAGTTTAGACCCATTGCACTATGCAATGTTAGTCTCAAAATCATCACTAAAATTATTGCTTTGGTAGACTCAGAGGTTTCTTGGAGGATATAGTGCATCCTTGTCGGTCGGCCTTTATCCCTAACAGGATAATCAATGACAATTCCATTATTAACCACGAGGTTATTCAATTCATGAACACTCGGAAAGGGACTACAGGGTACATGGCTATTAAGCTTGACTTAGCCAAAGCATATGACCGAGTGGAATGGACAGTGCTGGCGAAGATCTTTGAGTGTCCGGGTTTCTCTTCGGAGGTGATTAAGCTAATTGAAGGTTGTACCAACACCGCACAGTTCTCGGTTTTACTGAATGGGTCTCCTATGGGTTTCTTTAAGGCAGGAAGGGGATTGAGACAAGGAGATCCCATGTCCCCCGGACTGTTTGCGATTTTTTCGATTTATTCTCAAGAATCCTTACTAGAGCTGTAGAACAAGGCAGAATTTCCGGTGTCAAGACGTCAAGAACGGGACCCAAAATCTCACACCTCATGTATGCTGACGATCTAGTTATCTACTGCAAGGCAACGAAGGAGGAAGCTGCGGTGGTGAAGGAATGCATTAACTTATATTGTCAGTGGAGCGGGCAGGAAGTGAATTGGGATAAATCTTCATCCATTTCAGTCGGAATGTAGGTAGGAGCACCCGAGGGGAGTTAAGTGGAGTCTTGAATATACAGGAATGTAATCACCAAGGATTCTACCTTGGCTTGCCTTTTTGCAGATTCAATTCGAAATCGGTGGCCTTCGCTTATATAGAAGAGAAACCGGCTAACAAACCGAATGGTTGGAGGAGGAAAAATCTATCTATGGCCGGTCGTTTGGTCTTGATCAAAGCTGTCGCACAGGCTATACCGGGATATGTAATGCAATCTTTCAGCCTTCCTATGAGCATGTTGGATCGTATGGATAGGAAAATTCGCAAATTTTTCTGGGGACATGATGATGACGCGAAACACAGCCTCCATTTGACTGCTTGGGATTCTATTTGCCTACCTAAATTTGCGGGAGGACTAGGAGTAAGGAAAATGAGAGATCTTAACCCGGCTTTACTCTCTAAGATGGCTTGGAACATTTGTACCAAGCCAAACAAAATTTGGGTGCGGTTGATTAAGGCTAGGTATCTAAGGGGACGAAAGATTCTAGACGCCGAGAGGACTTCCATTTCTTCGTCCCGGATTTGGGGAGGTATAAAACAATGCATCAAATTGTTGATTGATGGTTGTTTCTATCAAGTGGGGGCACACTCGTTGGTTCGTGTAGTTGGTGACCCTTGGCTTTTTCATATGCAACACTTCGTATTCCAGTGGAGTCTCTTAAGAACCGGAACATTACGTTCGTACGACAACTTATGGATCATAGTGGACGAGTTGGGACTTGAATGTGGTTCGGAACCGCTTCTCGGCACACATCGGCAACCTCATCGCCAATACCCCGATTTTGGAATCGGAGCATGATAGGCTTGTCCGGGCTTCCTCCACGTCAGGTTGCCTCACGGTCAAGTCATCCTATGAGTTAATCATCAAGGATAGAGCAGCCCCCTTACGCAGAAGAAATGAAGATATGTGGAACATGATATGGAATTTTGATCTTCATGGGCGACATAGCACACTGCTCTCGGAAGATTATCTCAGTCTGTTTGCCTACTTTGGATAGACTCTCACAGTTTATTCCCATTCAAAGCGATACTTGCTACTTATGTGGGGAAGAGAAGGAGTCCATTCTTCATCTAGTTCTACGGTGTCCTTACATTCGAATAATTTGGTGGTGTTCGCCATGGAGCATTAAAATTGAGCAGTTTAGAAATCCGGGTGTCAAGGATCGGGTTTACACGATTGCGGGAAAAATCAATGGCATTGCTGTCAATGCTACGGAACGGAAATGGATGATTATATTCTTGGTTGTAGCTTTTGAGCAGATGTGGTTATTTAGAAACATTGTATGGAAGGGTAAACCAATCCCAACCCATAAGGAGTCTATCAAAATTATTAACATTAATGCTAATAGATATTGGGATGCAATGAGGAGTCGAAGATTGGCCAGACAACTGAACCGTATGCAATCACCCGATTTGTGGTGGAAACCGCCGAGTCAAGGCTATTGGAAGTTCAATTTTGATGCGGCTTTTAAGGATGGAAGCACTACTACTGGAGTTGTTCCGAGGGATACCACTGGTCGAATTCTTGGTGCTTGGACGAACAGCTTCGTGTCTGCAAATGCTCACCGTGCCGAGACAGCAGCTGCCCTCCAAGCATTTAAGAGAGCTGAAGAGATGCAGATTGATAATGCCTTTTTTGAGGGGGATGCTGCTAATGTTATTTTGGCATTACAAGGTCTGGATGCTTTTGAGGATTGGATGGCGAGGACTCGGACTGTACAGGGGAGAATTTTTTTGGCCTCTCATCGGCTGTGGTCTATTAAATATGTGCCCAGGACGTGTAATCGGTGTGCCCACACCCTAGCTAAATGGGCCAAGTCTTCTGGCTTTTGTGGCTCAGTCAACCTCTCCACTCTCCCCTTCTCCCTGGATGAGGCTGATCTTAGTGGCTAGGGGTTTTTTCTGCTTTCTGTTTTTTATGCTCTAGTTGGTTGGAGTTTTGTTTCTCTGCTTTGTTTTTCTGTCTGTTCCCTGTTGGCTGTTTCTGGCCTTTTTCTTGTATTGCTTCGGCTTTTCGTTTTCCTTATACCATCCATCAAAAAAAAAAAAAAAAAACTAACAGAGTTTAAATAATTTTATATATTTGAAAAGAAAATTGTGTGATTGTAAGAATTTTCACATAATTCTTTTTTTTGCCTTAGTTGTTACCTTGGTAATTTTTCTCATAATTTAGGAGATTTTATCAGTTTAATCTTTGTATTGTTATTTTCAAATCTCATTTATTTCTTGCAAGGAATTTGGTGTTTAAATTCCTAAAAATATAGATATTCCTAGAAGAAAGAGTTTCCCATCGTTCGGATTTTGTCGGCGATGGCTCTGAAGTTTCTGAACAAAAAGGGATGGCACACGGGAAGTCTGCGGAATATAGAGAACGTGTGGAAGGCGGAGCAGAAGCATGAGGCCGAACAGAAGAAATTGGATGAGCTCCGTAAACAGATCCAAGAGGAGAGAGAGCGCTCCGAGTTCCGCCTTCTCCAAGAACAAGCCGGTCTTGTCCCGTAAGCTTTTACCCCCATTTATTCAATATTATTTCTTCTGTGGCCTTTTTCATCAAAATTTTGATATTTTGATAATTCATTCACGTTTTAATAAACTTCTTGAATTGTTATTTTACAGTAGACAAGAGAGGTTGGAATTTCTCTACGATTCCGGATTAGCTGTCTGAAAGGGCAGTTCTTCCGGTAGTGGATTTAAGGCTCTAGAATCTTCCGCTCAGAAGACTGATTCTGGGAGTGCGCCTCCATCGTCCGCTGCTTCTTCTTCTAAGGTTTTTTTCCTTTTTCCTCTAAATTTATTTTATTTTATTTATAAGAGCAATTTATTCAACTAATCCAATTCTTATTATGAGTAATCCATATTTTCTGATCTATAGCATGATTCATAGTCACTGTATCTGTTACTGTATTGGAGATCATAGGTTGTTGTCCATATACCTGGATATTTATTCGATGGTCCGGTTTTCTTGAGTTAGATTATTCAATTATGGTGCTAGATTTTAATGGGTTTAAGAAATTCTATACAATTTTTATAATAAATAACTTTATTTTTTCAATACTATGGCAAAAAATAATTTCACTTATTGAGACGAGTGAACTCGGCCAAGTCACGAACCATAGTCTATATAGGGAAAACAGTTTACTTGATTATCCATCTGTTATTGATGCTTGATGTTTTTTTTTATCTGATTTGATATGAGAAGGTAAAGAGGAGGGTCTACTGCTTTACTGATAATAAAAACTTATGAAATTAGAGTTCTAGAATGTGCAGATTATGAGAGACTATTAGGATGTTCATTTGAACCATTTCCCCCCCAAAAAAAAATCATAAAACCCTTTCTTTTTTTTTGGAATTTTAAAATTTAAGCATTTATGAAATTCATGGTTTGAGTATGCATGCACATCTTGTGGACAAGTTGATTCATCCTGCATTTGAGAAGTGCATAAAGCTTTCCTGCCATTTGCAATTTGTCCTCTGTTTGAAAGAAATTTTTGTAATTTTTGTTCTTTGATATATAACCAGCAAATGCTTATTGTTTCTGCATCAGCAGTCGTCAGCTCCAGGTGCTCTTTTTGAGGAAAAGTCACAATCTGCCAATGATACTTGGAGGAAACTTCATTCAGACCCTTTGCTAATGATTCTTCAACGTGAGCAAGAGGCCCTTGCTCGTGTCAAGAACAATCCAGTCCAGATGGCCATGATCCGCAAATCGGTGAGTTCCCTTAAACTAGAATCCATATTTCATGTTGAGTATACTTATTCACTATTTACCTTAACAGTACCCCAATTGTCATGTGGTTAGTAAATCTCAATAGGAATCAAATTCTTTGATCTTACCACCAGATGATGTCATTGAAATATTGAGACATCTGAGCATAGTATAAGAAATTTGTAGTTTCAAGATGTTGTAATTCTTTTAAGTTAAATGGCTTCAATTTGTGATTCTAGTATTTCTTCATATATAAAGAAAGTTGTATGCATATCAAAAGAAACAAGTTCCTTGTCTTTTGGAATAGGCAATAGTTCATTCTTTTCCTCTTTGTGCTTGTTAATTCCATGTTGTCTACTTAGTTGTATAACCCTCTTTGTGTTTGTTTAGGTTGAAATAAGAAAGAGCAAGGGAAAGATGCGTGACAAAGATGATAAAGGATCAAGGATGAAGCATCACCTCCACAAGGAGAGACACAGCGATGTTCGGTGAAGAAAGGAAGTGAATCATGATGATGCAGGGCAGGAAGGTTCTCCTCCCCGATACAAGAACAGAAAGAGCGAATTTGACTCGTCTGATAGGGAACAAAGGAACGGATCAATAAATAAGAGGCGAAATCCTATTAAGCTTACTGAAGAAGAGAGAGCTGCTAAGTTGCGGGAGATGCAAATGGATGCCGAACTCCATGAGGAGCAGAGATGGAAACGGATAAAGAAAGCTGATGAAAATGATGCCCAAGAAGCGGCAGTTCATTCCCATTCATCTAGGAGCAAAAATTTTCTGGATGGTGTTCAAAAAAGTATTTATGGTACTAATAAAACAATAGAGGAGAGTGTTCGCCGACGTGCCCATTACTCACAGGGCCGATCAGAATCCACAGATAGAAATGCCTTTTGCCGGTGAGTGAGACTATGTTGTAACCTTTGAAGTGTAATTCTATACATGGTTTCCTTTTTCTTGCAAACAGCGAATTCTCATTTTCTTGAGATTTTTTTTTGAGAATATTACTCAATATAACAGGCCCTCCTAAGTTTACCATTCTTTGGATTTGATTTACTAAACTCTACATATCATCAATCTTAACGTGAATATCACAGTTTTGTGTTCTTTGTATTATCATAAATTATATTCGTTGGTATCCTCATCAATTAATCTGAGAGAAATTTGTGAGAGGCTGTATGTGTCGAACTCAGACAGATTTTTCACTTGTCAGTTAGACATCTAATAACACATTAGACTATCACTTTTTCACAATTTTATCTCAAACAACCTAGATTAGTCTTTTTAGATTTTGGACAAATAGGTCTTTACATTTTTAAAAATAAATTTTAGACTATTGACCTCCAACTTCCTTGGAACATAAATTATAAAATATGGTAATTGAAAATTAACAAAAAAAAAACTATAAAATTTTCATACAGGTATAGATATACATAACATGAAAATTTTCATTAATTCCATTGATAACAAAAATCTGTTACAGTGATAAGAATTTTGTTGTGGTATAATGAAGACAGTAAGTAAAAGAAAAAGGAAGAAAAAAAATCAATAAAATCAAAATGGAACTATGGAATGAAAGCTTTTCTTTTTCTCAATAATCCCATGGTTCCGAAGTGTCTATGTGTTTTTTTTGTTTGTGTGTGTTAATTAATTAATAATGGTAACTTTGAACTGTAACCTTAGCTTGAGACCCGCCTTGAACATATACAAAAGTGCAATCTGAACCAGGTTTCAGTACCTTTTGCCATTGAGGAAGTTCATATGCATTCTTCTCCTGAGTTGGTGACAAACCCCACAGAGAACCACTGAGTCCTTCAAATGCTAACTTTAGATCTTTGATCGGCTTTTCAGACACGTTCTTTATAATCACCTTGTGCCGGTAATACGTCATCGTTCCGACTGTCCACCTGTCGGTTATCGAGTGGTAGAAATGTACTGGAACTTCATCATCTGTAAAATTTATGATCAGTGCATTTACAATGTATATATATATATATATATATATATATATATTTTTGTATTGATACAATTTTCTGATTCATTCTTATAATTATATATACATATTCTCAGCAGCACAAACCTGAAAGAGTGTTGTGGTAATTAGGTTTTGGTGATTCTTGGTGGGATGTGACTGTATATAAGAAAAAAAAGAAGAAAAGAAAAGCATTCTTAGAAAATCACGTAATAATTTTGTCCTGAATTGAAAAAGGAAAATTAGTGATTGTTTTTGATAGAACAAACCTGGAGTAGGAGTTTTGTATGGTTTGGGTGATTCTTGGTGGTCAGTACCTGCACACACCAATTAGTGAATGTTTTTTTTTTTTTTTTTTTTTTTCTTGGTATAGATCAACTAGTTCGAGAAATCTATGAGAGTAAACTTTTAAAACTACAATATTTAACTGAAATTGTGGCATAAAGCAAGACAACTAAATAAGGAAATTAAACTAAGTAAACTATATCTTTCAGGAATTCTTTTATTACACTTTCTCATAAACATTCTTGGTTGAAAAATTAGAGATATAAACTATAGATATATATATATAGTTTGGGATAAAAGTTGTCAATTTTCCATTTGTTAGATATGTAAGTATGAAAAATTCAAAAAAAGAAAAAAAAAAATAGACCCTATGTTCTCATCTCACCTGCTTTGTTCTCATAAGCTCTTTTTGACCCTTGAGCATTGTATCCTGCATTTAAGAGCAAAAGTTCCGATCAGATTTTATCAAAATTCCGATCATCATATCCAATTTAACTACAAATTACGCATCAATTTCTCTTCATTTTTTGTTACCTGAATTTCCTCCATACACAGATTGTAATTTGCAGAAAAGCCCAAAAAGAGGAGCAGTTCCTGAAATAGTTGGTTCAGTCTGTTCATAATTGGAACGATCGTCAATGAACTCATCGTTTTTGTTTGGACCGCCGACGAGAGCGCCGTGGATGACGTTCGGATTCGCCTCCGGGCGGCGGTACCAATTTTCGAATCCGTCAACGCAACCAATCGTAGATTGGAGAACGTGTATTGAAGAAAGGGAAGCACCCCTGTGGTGAACGTGGATTGGGTAATTTTGTCCATACCCTACTAAATAGCTCATTGATTTGGGATTTTTACCAAGGATATAATCAGCCTGTTACACAACAAATTATCCCTTTTAGTGTTATGAAACAGTTTTTTAACGATGAGTGATTGAATAAAGAGTTTTGAATCTAATTCATAATATTTAATTATCTTTAATTATTGTTTCTTGAACTCATAATATCTTGATTATAAGTAAAGATGTTAATTTTTGTTCTTAAATTATACGTTTAGATTTCTGTCAAGAATGCATAGGTTTGATAACATCCTTATTTATGACTTTTAGAGGTTATGAGTTCGAGGCATAATAAATAATAAAAGTGAAAATGCCTCAAATTAAAAAAAAAAAAAAATGTATGAATTTGTAGAATTTGATTTTAATTCTGATTTTTCTATATCAATTTACAGTAATATATATATATCAAGAGTTATGAATCATTAGTAAATGATCAAGATACATTATATCAATGATAAGTCTAGAAACAAAAATGATAGTGAATGTGTTCAAAACTTAATTATTTGTCAAAATTTTTAATATATAGATCAAAATATATGAAATTGTATAAATAGTTAAAAAACGATATCAATTAAAAAACTAAAATGTGTAGAAATCTTATAATTTATAAACAAAAAGAGTAATAATAAGAAGAACTTACTTGTGATTTAGCGAAATTTAGAAGATCTTGAGGTTGTGTTTGAGCTTCAGGACATAGGAGAGAAGAATGTGCCTTGGAAAGGTAATCAGAATAGACAGCAAGCAGAAATGCAGCAGATGAAACGTATTGCATGTTATTCCATTCTCGAACGTAGATCAACCCACCTTAATTATTTATGATTAAAGAACGAAGTAAGTAACATAAAATAAGTATCACGTCACATCTCGTGGTTAAAATTCTGTTCTTTTGAATATGAATTATATATATATGTATATATATATAGTATTTTTGGAGTAATTAATTATTATTACCAGGAGTCATGGCAACATTGTAACCTTCATTCTTTTGAACACAAGCGCATACAAAGTAATCAGCTTTGGACTTGTATTGTTTCAGAGTTGAAGTATATGCTCCACCACTACCATCCAATAACACCTTCACCCAAAAACTTGTGATCATTTTATATATACATATATATTTTTTCAATTTAAAACGACTTAATTAAACCCTAATTTAACCAAGTAATAATTTTTGACAGTTACACACATATATACCTTTAAATCATGTTATACAAACTATAGACATACAGATAAATTTTATCGACATGTTATATGAGTATATTTCTTGATTTCTTAGGTTTTTAAGAGTGCAATTTACATAATTTGTCTAGGTAGTTGTTAGTATGTCTAATTTGAAGTATTCTTGTGATATAGTTCATTCAACATTATAAGTATGTAAAAATGTGATATAAAATATAAATATAGGCTTAAATACTCATTATTAACTCAGAATATCTTTTTTAGTCAACTAGAATATTATCAAATAATTGATTATAAGTATAACTATCGTCAGATTTATAGTCACAACACGAACTTGTGAACTCGAGTGGTAAAAATTTCTTAAATATATAAATGATATTATATATATATATATATATATATATATATATATATATATATATATGTATGTATGCATATATACCTTTGAAAGAAGAACTTGGAGTCCAGCATATTTGTTGTCCCAAGAAAATTCTCTAACTGCCCAACCAGTTCCACCCAAAGAGACAGAATTCTCAACAACATATTTCAGATAGTAATCATCAAGGGTTGCACGATGAAGCCATGCAGCTGCCCACAGAAGCTCATCCTACACCACCATTAATTTATTATAATGCAGAAATTAATTTTCAAACCCATAATTAATCAATTAATTTAAGAAAAATGAAATCTTGAGAAAAAAAAGACTTACTGCATAGCCAGATGATGCATAGAAATTCTGAGCACATGGGATGGAATCGTCATATAAGCCTCTAAATCTATCTGCAAATGAGAATAGCTGCAGAATGGAATTCAATGTTAATAATTAATTAAATTATATATATATAAACTATACAATTGATATATATATATATATATATATATATATATGTAAGGTTCTTGTAACCTGTTTTGCATGTACTAAAAGGAGATTTGAGTAAGAAGAATTGTAAGGTTTGAATGCTATTGAGGCTGCAGCTAAAGCGGCAGCTGTTTCCCCGGCAAGATCTGATCCTGGATGCTCAGGATCGATCTTGTAAGCGGTTCTGGGAGTTGTCATGTCTTCGGGACGCTCCCAACAGTAATGGTCAGAGTCTCCATCACCAATCTGAAAATTAATAATATTAATGATCTCAGACTTTCTTTATTTATTTATTTATTATAAAATATCTAACTTAAAAACAAAGAAAAAAGAAAAGAAAATTATAAATATATTGGTGATTAGTACTTTTTACTATTTGTAATAATCATTTTAGAAAATTAAGACGATACTTATTGATATAGTTTTTCGAAATATCTCTACAAATAATGTTTTACAATAATATATAAAAGGGAGGTTGATGACCTAACTCCCCAATTTCAAAGGATATGTTGTTGAGTTAGTACAATAGATAGGAAATTTAGCAAGAAAGAAATTGGGAAGAATCTTGAGAGAGAAAGTGGAAAATTTATTCATATATATATATATATATATATATATATATATATATATATATATATATATGTATATATGTATGTATGTATACCTCTCCCCAAAGGACATTAAGTTGAGCGTGAGCTTTGATGAAGTAATCAGTTCCCCATTTGATAGCAGCCAATGTATTTCCCATTTGGTTTTGATGAACTATTTCCTCTCTATATTCAATACATCCCCAAGAAAGCATTGTCATGGCAAATGCCATTGGCTGCCCAAACTTCACATGATCTCCTGCATCATAGTATCCCCCCACCAAGTTCACCTGTCCAATTTCAATAATTAATTAACATATATATATATATATATATATATATACCAACAACCCGTAATTCAATTGCTAATAGTCTTATTTTATGATCAAAAGATCATGAACTCGAATCATGTTAGAGACAAAAATATCTCAAAATTAAGAAGGAAAAAAAAAAACATTGGCTAAAGTAGTTTGAATAAGGTCTCGAGTTTTAACTTTATAAATGAAGAAATAAATATTAGAAGAGTCTTGCCCAAAAAAGGTTTAACCTAACTCGATTCTATATTAGTCGAAGTGCAAAGTGACTATTAGGGTACTATTAGGTTTATGACAATATAGTTCAAATCACATTAGAGGTAAAAATATCTCAACGATGTCTCAAATTTAAACCTTGTGAATACAGAAATAAGTATTAAAAGAGCTTCTTCCCAAAAAGAATTCTAATTCAAAATCGAGGTATAAAGTGACTATCATAATATTGGTAGGTTTATTACAAATATATATATATATATATATATATATATATATAAAAAAGATTACTTACTCCTTGAAGATAACCATCCTTGAGGCCAGAATCACCACGCCATTTGGTACGTTGGTTGGGAGGTAACTTTCCAGACCTTTGTGCTTCGAAGAACAGCAAAGTCTTATCAATTGCATCGTGGTAGTCGAAAGCAGAAACAATGGCGCTGTTCTCCAATATTGAAAGTAGGCAAACTACCATAGCCAATAACAGAGCTACTGAAGAAGAAGAAAAAGAAAAACCTAATAACTTCATCATTTCTCTCTCTCTCTCTCTAGCTTTTGCTATATATGAAGATAACACAATGCTTTTCAATGAATTATTTCCTTTGAATTGCATCCTTTATATATATATATATATATATATATATATGATTGTGGGAAGAAAAGAAAACTAACATTTGAAGATGGTAGCCTCCACGTTGATGGACAAAAAACCTGAGATAGAGCTCCCCACGTTGTGTGTGATAAGTTTGCATGATTAATAAGGTTGGAAGATTTTGATACATTGTTTATAGTTAAACGAACCTTCTTGATTTGTAATGTATTATATACATATATATATATATATATATATATATATATAAGCATGCATTTGAATAAATTTATTTTATTATTTTATTTTTTTATAAATGGAGGAAGACAGCCCGTTGGATAATGAGAATGGGATACCAAACTCAAAAGTCAAACCATATCAATTATTGTTAATCTCTTAGTTATCAAATGGAAAAAAATGTAAAGTGAATCGATTCTAAATTAACAGGAGTGCAAATGATTTTAAAACCCATTTGAAAACAATTTCTCGTAAAGATAATAGGATTTATGATTTTGAAGGTGATGCTTCCAATGTTATCTTTGCCCTCAAAGGATTGACAGATTTTGATGATTGGAGGATTTTTACCAAGCTTGAAGAAGGTCGACGTTTGGTTGCTAAGAATAATTTTTGGTCTATTTCTTTTGTTCCTCGGGATTGTAATTCTACTGCTCATTTTTTAGCAAAGTGGGTTAACCCTCTTTCCTTTTGTGGTCCTGTACCACCTGATCTTATTAACCCTACTCTTTGGGGTGAACAGATTGGGTGATAGGATTACTAAGAAAAAGGATCTATTTCAGGCAATATATGCACTTAAAAAAATTTGAGCCTGGACTTAACCCCACCAAGAGACTAAGAAAGGGATCTCTAGAGGCAATAGCCAAGTTCACAGGACCAATGATTATATGTCAAGGATGTCTCAGCTCACTCATGATTATATGTCAAAATAATTGACAAATACCCAATTGACAGTTCTCGTGAGGTTTCAAACTTGGGTGTTCAATGTAGAACTTGAGGTGCTTCACCACCTGACCACCATGGTGGTGGTTATGGACCTCATACTTATATACATATAAGATTACAACTTTCTAATTAAATGTATTGTAATTTTATTACATTTTTTGGAATTTAATGTTTTTTTTTTTTCTTTATTTTATGATGATGTTTAGAGTTTTTTATTTTTATTTCATTTTTTTAATTAAATATTTATGTCTAATAACTTTTCATATTCTTTATTATAATATTTAGGATTTTTTTCATTGAATATTTATGTGTCATTTCATATTCTAATTATAAACTTTTAATAATTATGTCTAATAAACTTTCGTATTTTTAATTATAGTGTTTATGAGTTTTTGTTTTAAAAAAAAATTAAATATTTATGTGTTATTTCATATTTTTATTATAACCTTTTAATTTTTATGTTTTAAATTCTTTTTTTCTATTTTTTGTTATTATATTTTGTATTAAAAGATGTAATATTATGATCATGTTTAGTTTTTTTTTTTTATATAAATTAAATATGTATGTCTAATGACTTTTCATATCCTTTATTATGAATTTTATTTTTATTTTTTAAAATTTTTTGTTATTATATTCTGTTAAAAAAAAATGTAATTATGATGATGTTTAAGATTTCTTTCATACAAATGTGAGCATAGAGATTAAGTTTAAAAATTATAAAATATTTTCTTTTTAATTTATACTAATATTTTTGTCTTTTTTAAGGTAAGATACTTTATTAAATTATCGATGGAGACATTGGCCTGTAATATACTAATATTTTTGTTATTATAACTATTTTTTAATTTAGAAATGATAAAAGGAAAATACATTTTATGATGTACAACAAATTTAATTTGTAGAAACACTTAAAAATGTTGTAATTGTTATATTTAGATGCGGTTATTTTTTAGATGCAATTTTTAAAAGTGTTGTTTAGGTTAATGTTGTTATACATTAAACAATACTCATGAGTGTTGTTAAAAATTGGGTTTTAGATACTATTAAAATTGTTGAATATTCCGATTTTAAATATAATTATTATGATGTTATAATCTAACGTTGATACACTTGTAAATGTCGTATTAATTTATTTTCTTGTCACTTATAATTGTTTTAAGATATGTATGTATATACACTTGAACATGTAGCAAAATATTTGATATTGATACACTTTATACGCGTACTATTATATAATTAATATTATACCTTTAAGTGTTATTATTCTTATGTTTTACCTACTCTTCAATGTATACCATTAATAATATTTAGATATAGTTTTCAATACATTATTTTAATGTGTTTTGATGTAATTAAATTGTATATTTATGTCCGTATAACTACACTATATAGTGTTGTATTTGCTTACATTAACAATACTCTAAATTGAATCTTATCATATTCATTGATACACTTAATTGTCTAACTATTATAATGTACTCATATGTTCCATAGTATAAATATATTCAAATATTTTAATATAATTGTCAATCATTTGAAATGTATAGAATAGAATCATCCATTCTTCACAAATAGAGAAACATTAAAGATGAGACAAGACCAACTCTCTTCTCTACATCAATCCTCAAACTCATTGATGTGATCCAAACAACTAGCTCCTCATTCTTGTTGCAGGATAAGAACACTTTCATCACAAGTGCTCAACCAAAGCCGATCGCTTCAAGCTAGAAACAAAAATTGCAAACACAAGCACTTTTATAAATTAGTGTTTCCATATTCATCATTTTCCTTGTCCATAATTTGGGAAAAAAGAAAAATAATAATAATAATAAAAATATTGAGATATCTCATGTGAACAAAATGAATTTATATAACTAAATGATGAAGACATTTACTCGTTCAATGGCTTCATGCTCTTCAAGAGTCACTTGTATTTTCCCGTGGCATTGCAGTAGCAAGCTGCCCAAGTATGTTCCTAACACAATGCAAAGAAATAGCAATATTATTTTCTTTAAAACAAAAAAATTTAATAGTATAGTCCCTAAATTGTTTTTAACTTTTTCTTGACCCTGAGTAATTGACATGAATTCCCTCACTGAAATGTCACAAGAAAAGATAGAATACCATGCAATACTGCGTGAATTAGTGAAAAGATCACACAAATTATCTATCTTGTACGTAAAATGTTTTTGGGACTAAATTAGCTAAATTTCTACCAAAATATTACCTGTTACGAAAATCCCCAACAATCATCCATATTTAATTAAAAAAAGAAAAATTTCTCAATATTTATGCAAAAAATGTATCTGAAAAATCTTCTTTTGAGGATAAAATACTTGAGAATTCTTTGATATATAATTTTTTTTTTTCCTTTTGGTTTTCGGGAAGTACATTCTAGAGAAGCTATCCAGTTGGTTTGGAAGTTTAGCTTCTAAGGAATTCCATTTTAAGTTATCACTAAGGGCCTGCCTCTCTAGGACTCTACTTAAGAAGTTGCCAAAAGCACAATCAACTTTCCAGACATCATCCACAAAAACTGGAAAATAAGATTCAGAGAATACATACAGAATGGTCCAATGCAAACTGGCTGATTAAAACTTCTCTGACAGCAGCAGGAGCATCAAACACTTGGTCTAGCCTGGACTTGATGCCAAGCATTTTCATCTCCTGAGTTACTTGAAAAGGAACCTCATGACTGCTTTTATTACCAACATGATTTATAATCGGAACATTAAACGACTTCAATTTGCCAAAAAGCAAGTCCCGGTCATCAAGACCTTGAGTTATAAAGGCCTTCCATACGAGAATCAAGCAAACAAGGCAGACAATGGAAAAAGAAGCTACAAGAATCAAGCAAACAATTGGAAAAAAAAAAAAAACCCACCAATATCGAGGAAACAAGGCAAACAACGAACACACAGACAACAGACACCAAATATCAAACACTTTGTGAGTGCAAAGCCTACCAACAAAGCAAAACCAGTAATCACAGCTACCGACTCACCCATTTCTCCTCTGCTATTTATAATTCAGTCAAAATTCTAACTACATTACCCTCCTCTAATAAAAAACAACAACCAATCCATTCAACTCTTCAGTAATCACAAAATTTTTCCAAGTAGTATTCATGGTAGGAATAATAGAAAAAAATAAACACCTCCATTATGTGATGATATACATTACAAAATCATGGAAGAAAAAGAAAAATTAATGCATGGTAATGAACAAAAGGATAATAAGTATACCTGATCCTTTTTCTCTTGAGGCGGCGGCAAAGGAGGTAGCTTCTTGTCGTCCGGTATTGCACTTTTCTTTTGAATTTCTTATGCTTGCCTTTTTTTTTTTTTTATTAATGTTTTAGATAATATCTAATAAAATGTTTTAAGAATAATTGGTGAATTTGGTCTCAAACAAATTTACTTTTGATAAGTTTAGTCCTAATTTTTTTTTTTAAAACTTTTTAAAGTCCCAAAATTTTTTACTAGAGAAAAATAAAGTCCTCATTGATGGTTCCTTTAAAAAACTTAAAAACTTAACGGTTCTGTTACATTGTTTAATTAATTAAAGAAAAAAGTAAAAATGTTAATATATGTGAGGAAAAATTAAAAAAAGGAAAAAAAAAAAAAGAAAAAGAAGAAGAAACGGCGCGCCATTGTTTCTGTACATGAACCGGACCTGAATGCCTCGTAGCCATACACAAAACCTAAATGCTTCCACCTGAATTTCTTGAGCAGGTTATATGTGGCTAAAAAATTTAGTTATTAGTATATTTAAGCAACAGTTATTAAAAGTATAATTATATCATGCATCAATATTTATATTTAGAAATATATTAATTGAAGTATTTTTACTTGTGTGATTTGACATTATTTAATTAAAAGTGTTGCAAATAAAATGTTGTTATAAGCTAAATTTGTTGTAGTGAATTATATTTTAATATTTTTTTATTTAACTTTTTTTAAAAATATTTCATGAGTAACATTTATATTATATAAAATCTTCTAAAAGAATTTTTTTATTGCTCTTTCCTAATTAATCTAAATTTTTGTAATTTTTTTAATAGATCTTTTAATTTTTATATATATATATATATATATATATATATATATATTACCTTTTTTTCTACTTCAATTTAATGTAACAAAATTTTATATAACAAAAAAAATAAATAAATAAATAAAATAAAATAAAATTTAATGGGCAAATAAAATTTACTATAAATTGAAAAAAATTATAATATAAGTGCGAGATGTTTACCTAGTATATATATAAAAAGAGGGGAAAAAAATTATATGGACCTCGTATGCAATAAGATTTTTTTTTTTTTTTTTTTTTTTTTTAAATCCGGTATTCAAAGCCATCACAACTCTGACTAATCTAAATTCGGCTCGAGTTGTATCCACATAGTTCAACTCTTACTCGAAAAAAGATCTCAACCTAGCTCTTCGTATACAATAAGTTGACAACACTTAGTGCAAACAAATACTTGGCAGCCTAATGTACTTAACATCTATTAGACCAAACATTATGTATGCAATTATAAGTTTGGTAAGTACATGGAAAGGCCAACAGAAATGCATCTTAAGGTCTAAGAGAATTCTTATATATATAGTGTGTGTGAAGGGTATAATTGATTATTGTGTGTTTATATATGGAATAATGAAGATAATTTTTGTTGGGTATACCGATAGTGATTTTGCAAAGGGATATTGACAATGTGTTATATTACAAGAAAAATAATGGTGCAAAATTACAAATTAGAAGAAAGAAACAAATTAACTTACAAATTTTACATGAAAACTCTAGATGAATAAAATAATTAGAGATGAAAGAGAATAATTTGGTATAGTTAAAATTTTATAATAGAATTTGAAATTCTGCATTAAGGTCAAAATTAAAAATCATAAAATACACTTTTATATATATATATATATATATATATGTGTGTGTATATATATATGTGTACGAACAGAAAAATGAGTCGGGTAACCCTATCGGCTCTACTATCTTGGGATTATCGGCCTTAAGCCTTCAATACTGTAAATAATTTTCAATTTTATCTCAAAATAAGTTTTCACCAAGTGAATTACAACCTAAATTTTTCAGGTTGATTCATAAGAAATTCGATTTACAATCTCAAATATGTTAAGGAATAGTATTGAAGTATTTTGCTATGTTCAAGGAATAATAAAAGAGAGAGACATTTAAAGAAATTCTCTCTTTAAAACCCTAGAAACTCCCTCCTTTGCTTCTCTTCTCCTTCAGCCAGCTGCCTCCCTTTAGCTTCACTTCCCTCTCCGGCCAAGGGAGAGCTTTTAGCTCCGGCTAGAACTCTCTCTTGGCCGGAGATCACCATTTTCAGTCGTTTTCTTTCTATTGTTTTATTTTTTTCTGTTTTTCTTGTATTCCTTTTCTTATGTGTTTTTTCGGTTCTTTGTTGTTGTTGTTGTTTTTGTTTTTTCTTCTTTTTTTTTGTTTTTTTTTGCTTCCTTTCACCTCTCAAATGCATAGTTATTTACTGATATCTCTTTTTTCTTCTTTTAGAAGAAAAATTTGTCAAATCCGGTTGTTTATATATGAACCCTTTGTTCATTTTTTATCTTCTTTTCGGACATCTTATGAAATTTTTGATACGTCCAGTATGAATTAGATTGATGTTGAAGGAAGAAGGTGAAATCGAACCCTCAATGCAGCTGAGTTTCGTGTTTGGAAGTTGGAATTTTGAAGATCTAGTTAGAAGTTATTTTTTGTGTGTTTTTTTTTTTTTTTTTTTTTTTTTTTTTTTTTTTTGTTTTTTTTTTTTTCTGGCTCACCTAATTTTTTTAGGTTAAGTTTTTTATCTAACCTATTGTTATTGTTAAGTTGGTGTTTTGTTCTATTACACTGAATGATTTTAATCATTCGGTTGTGTAATATTTTTACTTTTATATAATAAAACTTTAATTATCCCAAAAAAAAAAGAAAAGAAAAAAAGAATAGTATTTAAGTAAGAGTTCAAATCATTATTAAATTTTTTACGAGATTGTTGAGTAGAGATATCATTTTCTCGGATCATCTATTATTTGTATTTTAACGAGGTTTTTTTAATAAAAAAACTTTAAAGAGTAATTGAGTTTTTTCTGAGTAAACTATTAAAAATGTACTTAAATAGTTAGATATGTATTTCTCACGTGACTAAAATAACAAAAAAAATCTACAAATTTAACTTAAAAGATCAAATTAGAAAAATAAAAATAAAAATTTTCTTCTTCTACTGTGAATTTTCTTAACAAATATTTTATAAAAAAAAAAAAAAAAAAAATTAAGCTGCGACTTCAATATAAGTGAAGATACAGTGAGGGCCCTTTCGTCAATTAACTGTCCTCCGGCGCCAAAATTTCTTTGCCTATAAAAATCTGAAACACCATCGCCGACCTTTGACACTCACGCTATCTATTTATTTGTATATATATATGGCTGATTGAAGTATCAAATGGTGTTTTTGCCTTGATCGTTCAACGATCGGCAATGGATATGGAACCGGAGTCTAC
Organism: Cynanchum wilfordii; assembly: GCA_025388415.1. Classification (NCBI taxonomy): domain Eukaryota; kingdom Viridiplantae; phylum Streptophyta; class Magnoliopsida; order Gentianales; family Apocynaceae; genus Cynanchum; species Cynanchum wilfordii. The sequence continues at coordinate 156,516 of JAHSUH010000774.1, read as the reverse complement.
CTTGATTAATACGGAATTGGATGAAAGTCTTCTACTGGAGGATTTCGGGCAAAAGGTGGATCTGACACGGAGAATTCGAGAGGTTTTGTTGAATTACCCTGAAGGAACGACAGTGCTGAAGGAGTTAATACAGAATGCCGATGATGCCGGAGCGACTAAGGTCTGTTTATGTCTTGACAGACGGTCGCATGGAACTCGGTTCTTGCTGTCTGATAAACTTGCTCAATGGCAAGGCCCGGCATTGCTGGCCTTCAATGATGCTGTGTTTACAGAGGAGGATTTTGTGAGTATTTCTAGAATTGGTGGAAGTACTAAGCATGGTCAGGCCTGGAAGACTGGGAGATTTGGGTAATTGTGCAATAATTCCTATTCTCGCTAGTACCTGAGCTACTATTTATTTCTTATTTTCAGTTTTTGCCTTTTGTCCTATGGCTTTCATATTTGTAAATTCTTTGACTATGAATTATGTAAGTAGTCTGTCAATCTAGTTATAGGAAGGGAGCTTTTCTAAAGTTTTAAGTTTATTGGTGTCTACTTATAATATTCTATTTAGCTATTTAGGGTGTATTTAGGCAGCCTAATTTTTTTTTTTTTTTAATTTAGAAAAGAATTTGAGTTTACAAGTTAACATATTTATTAAGGAAAAGCAATGTTCATTTCTTAGTTCATATAGCAGGTTTGATGCGATCTGCAAACTTGAATAGAACAGGTTTCAGCTTATAAAATAGTTTGTAAGTCAGGTTATTGCTAGTTAATATAGCATAGATTAATAAACTAAAGAAAATCAGAACAAGATAATTCTATTAAATAGAATGATCGAATCAATAAGCATAAGCAAGTCAAATTACGAACCCTTGATCTGTTGGCTAGGAAAACAAGAATGGAGGAATATATGATAGAACCTTGACCCACTTGTTGATGATTGAACCAAGAATCTGCGGTATGAATCTTTATTTTTATCATGTAATAGACAAAAACTAGAAATAAAGTACATGAAATTGAATTGAAAGGCGTGAGTTAACTAGATATGTTTAAGAATTCTCTATCAAGTTCCTAGAGAAAATTTTCTGACATTAATTATCAGAAAAATTCTGCATATCTAATCCTTGAAGAGTGCCCCTATTTATAGAAGGAAACCCTGATGAAACGAACTGCTTGTCCTGGGTCAACGTTCACCATAGCAAGCTTTTAAAAGCTACATACGCTAGGCAGGCAATCACTTATCCAAGATGTAACATGAACTCAGGACCTATAGGCTTGGACTAAACAATCAAACCAAGTCTATCTAGAATTGAATGTTTGTCTTTTTTATCACAACTTGAATAAACAAAAGTAGTAATAATATGCGGTAGAGTGGGGTTTTCTACTTGTACTTCTTAGGTTCAAGATTTGAAGAATGCAGGCTACTTAACTCCTTAAACTTAAATCAAAGTCTAAGAGACTCATGGTTGGATGAACATAGCAATTTCTTCTTTGGTTTTCTTCCTCCAAACTCCAAGAGTGAAAGAACTTGATGCTTTCTTTTCCTTCTTGCTTCTTGCTCCTCGTAATTGACCACCTTGAATCTCAAACAGATCATGACTATTTGGATGGCTTATAGAGGTTGGGCTAACTGCCTCAAGTTCTTGTTAAATGGAGGACCATGTTACTTTTCTTCATTGTTTTGTCTCTTGGAGGTTGAAATGGGGATTAATACAAAAACTTAAGGTGTCACTTATGATCTTCTTTCTTCAATGTGATAAATTTGAGGGTTGCAACTACTACTTTCTGTTTCAGAAGTCTTGCATTTTCATCACTGATATTTATTCTCCTTCCAGAAGTTGGGCGTTCATGTTCAATTTCTTTATTTTTTTAGTTCCTGGTGCCTCTACTTGTCTAACTATTCTTTGTAGTGTATGCCATGCAATTTAAGATATGCGCTGTGAAATTGGCATGTTATTTTACTATGGACAATGGAGGCTCTACAAAACGTCCTTTGTTCAAAATGTTACCTGTATTATCTGCATATTATCTTGAGCTACATCATCTTATTCTAAGTTCATCATTTAGGGTGTATTTGAGCACTGACTATATTGACTCTCAACTCTTACTTAATTCCATCTTAATTATGACTAGTTACTTAAGTAGGAATTTTGTTGAGTTAATTTTTTGTATAACCTCCCAAAGTGAATCCAATTTTCTTTCAAAATTCAGATTTACAATTAATTTTTTTTCCTCTCTCCTACTTACTATTCACAATAAAATATTGCTCAATCTCAATCCTATTGGCTATCCACATGGACCCTTAATATTTTTCCTTATCATCTGTTTATTTCAAAACTTGGGGAGCCTTCTTCAATTTCACTTTTATTCTCTCAGATGCTACTTCTGGAAATATGATAATTGATTTATGCCATTCTAGTAATTCTATGAGTTTATATAACTAATTTGTTTTTTTCCAGATTGTTGAGTTTAATTTATTTCTTCTTTTATCTATTTGTCATTGGAACTGATGTATCACTTCAACTGTTATAAAGTTCTAAACATCATTGTACTTTGTGTTAAATGGGTTAAACTTTGTGTTCTAACCCATCCCATCAAATATGGGTTAAATGGAAGCAGTTTTTATTTTATTTTTTCTCTGTAATGTGAAATGGCAATTATTTGGTGGTGTCTACGATCTTTGACTTTTGGTTGATATTTTATCATTCAGGGTTGGCTTCAATTCAGTGTACCATTTGACTGACTTGCCCTCTTTTTTAAGTGGAAAATATGTGGTGCTATTTGATCCTCAGGGCATTTACCTTCCAAATGTCTCTTCTGTAAATCCTGGAAAGAGAATTGATTACGTTAGTTCTTCAGCCATCTCACGGTACAAAGATCAATTTTTTCCATATTGTGCTTTTGGTTGTGACATGAGAAATACTTTCAATGGGACATTATTCCGTTTCCCTTTGAGAAATGCATATCAGGCAGCTAATAGTAATCTCTCTAAGCAAGCATATACTGAAGATGACCTCAGTTTGATGTTTGACCAGCTATATGAGGAAGGAGTCTTTTCGTTACTTTTTCTTAAAAGTGTATTGTCTATAGAAATGTCTGTATGGGATGCTGACATGCCTAAGCCTAAGAAGATCTACTCCTGCTCCATCAACTCAGTAAACAAGGACATAATATGGCACCGTCAGTCATTACTAAGGCTGTCAAATTCAAGAAATTTCAGTGACTGTCAGATTGAAGCATTCTCTTTGGACTTCTTGAGTGAGGCAGTGAGAGGAAATGATTCCCAGAAGCGAACTGATACTTTCTATATAGTGCAGAAAATGGCATCAGGATCCAGTAGGATTGGTTCTTTTGCAGCTACTGCAGCTAAAGATTTTGATATTCACTTATTGCCTTGGGCTTCAGTTGCCGCATGCATTTCAGACAGTTCTGATGTAAGTAAATTGTATTTCAGTACAGGTACTGTATAAGTAATTTTTTTATATTTTTGGTGGACCCACCCCTGGTCAGTTGTGGTATTAGGATCCTGTATTTTTGTGTCCTCTGCTTTCCACCCCTCCCTTTGGTAGAAGAATGTGGGATTAGATTACCTGCAAGCAGATTACATTAATTCTTTCAGATTTGACTTAAGAATTTTCATTAATAGGACTATTATTTTTTAACTCCTGTATATTCTCATGGTATATTTCTTCTTAAATTTGTCATTTAATTAGGGTCCTCTAGGAATCTCCAATGGACATGTCTAATCCTAAAACTGCATATATGTAATCAATTAAAAATTTCAAATTATAGTTTTTGTATCAGATACTTGAAAATAATACATATTACCTTTACATCCATGCATCTTATGTTTACCTAAGAGAAGAGAATGACCAGCTAAGGTAACGATTAGAGACCATAAACTATGTTACCCAGTAGCCAGTCCTCGCTTAACTCTTGCTTTTATTGTTGTGTTGTGTTGTGTTGAAAGAAATCTGGATCAGGCCTTTCTCTTGTAAGAATCAGGCTTCAGAAGGTGCAATTTGGGTTGAATCCAAATAATTTTATGAAAGGTGGGGATATTAGATGATAATTTATATAGTGTGTAATTTCCGTATTTCATTGTTTCTCAATTGGAGAGTAAATGTTGAATTAGTTGTATATTTAATAATAGAGTCATCATCTGAGTTTTCTAATAATTTAACTGCAATCTATTGCATCTGAAGAGACTGACTCCCTCACTCTACCACCACCACCCCTCCAAAAAAGAAAAAAAGAAAAGAAAAGAAAAGTGAAGTTATTTTCCCTTCCAAATGCAGTTTTTGATTTTACTTTACCTTGTAATCAATCTCTCAGGGTGATTTTCTTAAATTGGGTCGAGCATTCTGTTTCCTTCCTTTACCTGTGAAAACTGGATTTAGTGTGCAAATTAATGGATACTTTGAGATTTCATCAAATCGACGTGGCATTTGGTATGGTGCTGATATGGACAGGTCTGGAAGAATTCGCTCTGTCTGGAACCGACTTCTCTTAGAAGATATTGTAGCTCCTATTTTTGTTCATCTACTGCTTGGACTACAACAAAGACTTGGTCCAACAGATACATATTATTCTTTTTGGCCCACTGGATCGTTTGAGGAGCCATGGAGTATTTTGGTTGATCACATCTACAGGAATATTCGTGATTCTCCTATAATGTATTCAGAAGTTGAAGGAGGAAAGTGGATTGCTCCAAGTGAAGCTTTTCTTCATGACAGCCAGTTCACAAGAGGTCAAGAACTTAGTGAGGCTCTAATTCTGCTAAGAATGCCTGTAGTTCATTTGCCAAATAGCTTGTTTACTATGATAACTTCCATGTCTGGCATGCAGTGCAAAATGGTTACTCCTGATTCCATACGCCAATACCTGAGACATTGTAGGTATACGAGTACAATTGATAGGTCATACAAGCTCATGCTGTTGGAGTATTGCCTGGATGATCTAATTGATTCAGATGTTGGTAGTTACGCATTCAACCTGCCTTTGCTTCCTTTAGCAAATGGCGACTTTGGTTTGATTTCTGAAGCCTCAAAAGGGATCTCTTATTTTATTTGCACAAATTTGGAATATATGCTTCTTCAGAAAATCTCTGATAGACTGATCGATCAGAATATTCCTCCCAATGCAGCGAGCAGATTGTTAAGTATTGCAAAGGCTTCAGGTGCCAATCTTATGGTTTTCAGTATAAATGATTTTCTTCCATTATTCTCCAAGTTTGTACCTATTGAATGGAAATATAGAATGGAAGTGCAGTGGGATCCAAGTTCAAATTCAAATCATCCAATGGAATCATGGTTTATGCTGTTTTGGCATTATCTTCAGAATCAATGTAGAAACTTGTCCTTGTTTGATGATTGGCCTATCTTACCATCTCTTTCAGGCCATTTGTATAGACCATCTAAGCAGTCAAAATTGTTGAATCTGAAAAACTTGTCTAATGAGATGCAGCTCCTTCTTGTTAAGATAGGTTGCAAGATACTGAACGGCAACTATGGGATTGAGCATCCTGATTTATTACAATATCTCTACTCTGCTGATGGATCTGGGGTTTTGAAGTCAATTTTTGATGTTGTCTCTTCATGTGAAAGCATTGAATATACTTTTAGCAAGTGTTTGGAACCAGAAGATAGAGATGAACTTCGTCATTTTCTTCTGGATCCGAAGTGGTATATTAGTAACCTCATGGATGATTCTGACATATGGATTTGCAAGAGGTTACCCATTTTTAAGGTGTATATTGGAGGATCTACTGAAAATTTTCACTATTCAAATTTACTAGATCCTCAAAAGTACTTAGTGCCTCAGGGTTGTCCAGAATATCTCATGTGTGGTGAATTCCTTTGCGGTTTATCGAGTACTGAGGAGCAGGTGCTTAGTAGATACTATAGCGTTGGGAGGATGGGAAAGGCACAATTTTATAAGCAATATTTGTTAAACAGGATTGGGGAATTAGAAAGTAATGAACGTAACAACATTATGCTTTCAATTGTCAAAGAGCTGCCACAATTATGTTTGGAGGATGCATCATTTAAAGAAAGTCTGAAGAATTTGGAATTTATTCCTACATCAAGGGGTTCTTTCAAAAGTGCTGGAACATTGTATGATCCTAGAAACGAGGAATTGTATGCTTTACTTGATGATTCAGACAGCTTTCCTTCTGGTGATTTCCAGGAATCAGAAGTTCTAGACATGCTGCAAAGTTTGGGTCTGAGGACAGCTGTATCTACTGAGACAATATTACAAAGTGCCCGCCAAGTTGAATGGTCAATGCATAGTAACCAACAATATGCTAATTCAAAAGGGAAAGTGCTTCTCTCATATCTAGAAGTGAATGCCATGAAATGGTTACCAGAATCTAAGAATGACCAAGGAACTATTAATAAAATGTTCTCAAGGGCCACAACTACATTTAAAAATCGCCATTTGAAATCTGACCTCGCCAAGTTCTGGAATGATCTTCGTTTAATTTGTTGGTGTCCTGTTATTGCTTCCTCTCCATACGAGTCACTACCATGGCCTACAACATCCTCTATGGTTGCTCCTCCTAAGCTTGTCCGTCCATACTCAGATTTGTGGCTTGTTTCTGCAAGCATGAGGATATTGGATGGAGAATGCTCATCCTCAGTGTTATCACATTGTCTTGGTTGGTCTGCCCCTCCTGGAGGCAGCGTAATTGCTGCACAACTGCTTGAGCTAGGGAAAAATAATGAACTTGTAACTGACCTGGTGCTTCGTCAGGAATTGGCTTTAGCAATGCCTAGAATATACTCTATATTAACAGGTATGATGAATTCTGAGGAGATGGACATTGTAAAGGCTGTTTTAGAAGGTTGCAGATGGATTTGGGTAGGAGATGGATTTGCAACCTTAGATGAGGTTGTCCTTGATGGTCCTCTTCATTTGGCTCCATACATACGTGTAATACCTATTGACTTAGCAGTTTTCAGGGATATGTTTTTGGAGCTTGGCATTCAAGAATTCTTGAGACCTAGTGATTACGCTCATATTTTGTTTAGAATGAATGCCAGGAAGAATTCTGTTCCTCTCGATGCTCAGGAAATCAGAGCTGCTGTAATGATTGCTCAACATCTAGCTGATGTTAACTTCTGTGGAAATGAAATTAACATCTATTTGCCAGATGTCTCAGGAAGACTTTTTAATGCCTCTGATTTAGTTTACAATGATGCTCCCTGGTTACTTGATTCAGGAGATCCGGACAGTTCACTTTTTAATGCAACCAAAGTTTCCTCACTTCCAAAAGAAGGTGTTCAAAAGTTTGTGCATAGGAATATTTCTAATGATGTTGCAGAAAAGCTTGGAGTACGTTCTCTTCGAAGGATGTTACTTGCTGAGAGTGCCAATTCTATGAATTTGAGTTTGTTTGGAGCTGCTGAAGCATTTGGACAGCATGAAGCATTAACAACCAGACTTAGGCATATACTTGAAATGTATGCAGATGGACCTGGGATACTCTTTGAACTTGTCCAAAATGCAGAAGACGCAAGTGCTTCTGAGGTGATATTTTTGTTGGACAAAACTCAATATGGGACTGCATCTGTTCTTTCTCCCGAAATGGCAGAATGGCAAGGTCCTGCTTTGTACTGTTTCAATGACTCTGTTTTCAGTTCCCAAGATCTATATGCAATTTCTCGTATTGGTCAAGAGAGTAAATTGGAGAAGCCATTTGCTATTGGGAGGTTTGGTCTGGGATTTAATTGTGTTTATCACTTTACAGATATCCCATCTTTTGTTTCTGGGGAGAATATTGTCATTTTTGATCCTCATGCCTGTAATTTACCTGGAACTTCTCCTTCTCACCCGGGTCTGCGAATTAAGTTTTCAGGTACAAAGATTATGGACCAGTTTCCTGATCAGTTTTCTCCTTTCATGCATTTTGGTTGTGACTTGAAGAATCCATTTCCTGGCACTCTGTTCCGATTTCCATTAAGGAATGCAAGTGTTGCTAGCAGAAGCCAAATAAGGAAGGAAGAATATGCACCTGATGATGTGGTGTCTCTCTTTTATTCTTTCTCACAAGTTGTTGCTGAAACATTGCTTTTTCTGCGCAATGTGAAGAGTATATCAATTTTTGTTAGAGAAGGGTCAAATGATAAAATGCAACTGCTGCATTCTGTTCGAAAGCATAACATTAGTGAGCTGGAAGTTGAAGGCAGTCAATTTCATCAAATGTTCAATTTCATGCATGAAAATCAACAAATTGGGATGGACAAGGACCAGTTTTTGAACAAATTAAGCAAGTCTATAGAAACAGAATTGCCATGGAAATATCAGAAAGTTGTTTTGTCAGAGAAGAGCTCATCTTCTTGCAAGGCGCATTTGTGGTTAACTAGTGAATGCATAGGTAATATTCTGGGAAAGAGCGAGTCTACAACCTTTGATAAAAAATTTCATAAGTCTATTCCATGGGCTTGTGTTGCTTCTTATATACGCGATCTGAAGATTGAGAAAGAGTTGAATGAAAATGCCACAGATTCTCAGTTGTTTGCTATTGTGCAGGAGATGCTTCAAGTTCCCACAAATAGTAATCAAGCTAGAGAGAATTTTGATGGTCGTGCTTTCTGTTTTTTGCCCCTTCCAGTGAATACAAGTCTTCCTGTGCATGTGAATGCGTATTTTGAATTGTCTTCCAACCGAAGGGATATCTGGTTTGGTAGTGACATGGCTGGGGGTGGAAAGAAGAGATCAGAGTGGAATATGCATCTTCTTAAAGGCGCTGCAGCCCCAGCATACGGTCACTTGCTTGAAAAAGTTGCATCAGAAATTGGCCCTTGTAATTTGTATTTTTATTTCTGGCCAACAACATTTGGGGTTGAACCATGGTCATCACTGGTCCGACAGCTTTACCATTTTGTTGCTGATTCTGGTGTTCGTGTCTTGTATACACGAGCTAGAGGAGGCCAATGGATCTCAACCAAGCAAGCTATTTTTCCTGACTATTCTTTTGCTAAAGCATGTGAACTTATAGATGTTTTGACAGATGCTGGTTTACCTCTGGTAACAATACCCAAAGAACTGGTGGAGAAATTTATGGAAATCTGTCCATCTTTGCATTTCCTCACACCTCAACTCCTGCGGACACTGTTAATTCGGAGGAAGCGTGAATTTAAAGAAAGAGGTGCAATTATATTGGCCCTTGAATATTGCTTGCTCGATTTTAAAGTTCCTATTCAATCAGATAATTTCAATGGTTTACCTCTAATTCCGCTTTCTAATGGATCTATTACTAAATTAGAGAAGAGGGGTCTAACTGAACAAGTTTTTGTTGCACAAGGAGATGGATATGACCTCCTGAAGGGTTCAGTCCCACATCTGCTTGTGGACTGTGAGATCCCTAATTTCCTTCATGAGAAGTTATGTGATATTGCTAATACCCAGGAATTTAATATTTCTTTTTTGACATGCCTATTGCTCGAGAAACTCTTGCTGAGATTGCTTCCTGCTGATTGGCATTATGCTAAGAAGGTTATTTGGTATCCTGGTTCTCAAGGCCATCCTAGCCTGGAGTGGATGGGACTTCTGTGGAGCTACTTGAATTCATGTTGTAATGACCTTTCTTTGTTTACCAAGTGGCCCATCTTGCCTGTAGAAGATAATTATCTACTGCAACTTGTTGAGAACTCCAATGTTATCAAAGATGGGGGTTGGAGTGAGAACATGTGTTCTTTATTGTTGAGAGTTGGATGCTTAATATTGAGGCGTGATCTTGTGATACAACATGCACAATTGGAACAATATGTGCAGCCTCCCTCTGCAATGGGCATCTTAAATGCTTTATTAGCTGTTGCTGGTAAGCCAGACCAAGTTGAAGCTCTCTTTATTAGTGCATCAGATGGGGAACTGCATGAACTTAGGAGTTATATTCTCCAGTCTAAGTGGTTCACTGAAAACTCTATGAATAGCACTCAATTGAGTATCACTAAACACCTCCCAATGTTTGAGACCTACAAGTCTAGAAAATTTATATCCTTGAATAAATCTTCCAAATGGCTTAAACCTGATGGAATATCTGATGAATTTTTGAATGATGGTTTTGTGAGGGTGGATTCGGATAAGGAAAAGATAATTTTGAAAACTTATCTAGACTTCAGAGAGCCTTCAATTATGGAATTTTATAAAGATTATGTATTTAGTCGCATGCCAGATTTCTTCCACGAAGGATTGCTACCATCCATTTTACATGATATTGATCTTATGATTGAAGAGGACAAATCCTTCAAAGAAACTCTTTGTTTATTACCTTTTGTTCTGGCTGCTGATGGATCTTGGAGAGAGCCATCCAGGTGCTTAACTCTCTGTTATTTTAATTTATGTACTTTCTTTGGTCATGCAGAAAAAAAAAAGTTTTTGGCTTTCTTCTATTGTGGAAAACAGCCTAAAAGACACATTTTCTTGTAGAGACTGATCGGTACAATGTTGCTCAGAAATTATGTAATAAAGAGTAACATTATAAGATAATAATCATAAAATAATGTCTGACAAGACAGCATTTATTTACACCACTTAGGCTAGGAGGAAATTGTTTGTGTGAAAATTGTGTTCCAGACAAAGAATTTTTATGAGTGCTGGTTTTAGGTTCTTTTGTTTTAATCTTTTCTTTAATTTTTTTTTTTTTACTTTTATGTATCTAACATCTAATCTTCCAGCCCAAATATATATATTGATGAACCGAATTTTCTCTACAGTTTATAGATACCCAGAATCACATTTGCAAAGTGCATAAGGTTCAACTATATTTTACTTATATATATATATGTATATTTATTGGTGTTTGTTGGCAGGCTGTATGATCCTCGTGTGCCAGAGCTTAAGGCAATGCTTCACCAAGAAGCCTTCTTTCCCTCTGATAAGTTTTCTGATCCTGAAACCCTGGAGATTTTGGTTAAACTTGGACTTAAGCAAGTGTTGAGTTTTACTGGTTTGTTAGACTCAGCCAAGTCTATTTCCATGTTACAGAACTCAGGGGTTTCTGAAACTATGTCTGCTAGACATCTCCTTGCTTGCTTGGATACTGTTGCTTTAAAGCTTTCTCGCATGGAAGAGATGAGCAATCTTGAGGAATCTAGAAGTGGAATGGAGAGTCAGTGTTCTGTTTCCAATGAAGGGGAGGAGAACATTCGAGATTGTGGTGAGAGTCTCTTTGACGATTCCATAGATATTGATTTATTTCTTGCCAATTTGAATGATGATATTCCAGAGGAAAAGTTTTGGTCAGACTTAAAATGTATCAGTTGGTGCCCAGTGCTTCTTCAGCCACCTATAGAAGGACTTCCTTGGTTGGCATCAGGCCAAAACATTGCAACACCCGGTACTGTGAGACCTAAATCTCAGATGTGGTTGGCTTCATCGAAGATGCATATCTTGGATGGAGACTCCTGTAGTCAACTCCAATATAAACTTGGTTGGAAAGATCAATTAGACGTAGAAATTTTATCTTCACAACTAATTGAGCTATCTAATTCTTACACTTTGCTGAAGGGAAATTCTTGTAACAAGCAGGACTTTGATTCAGAATTGCAGCAGCAGATCCTGTCACTTTATTCACAATTACAGGGGTATATCAGTACCGATAAGCTCAATTTTCTCAGATCTGTTCTTGATGAAGTTCGTTGGGTTTGGATTGGAGATGATTTTGTACAATCCACTGCGCTTGCTTTTGATGCCCCCGTAAAATACAGTCCTTACTTGTATGCTGTCCCATCCGAGTTATCTGAATATAGAGATTTACTTTTGGCCTTCGGTGTCAGACTTAGTTTTGATCTTCCTGACTACTTGCATGTTTTACAACAGTTGCAACATGATGTGAAAAATAGCCCCCTTTCAAGTGATGAACTGAGTTTTGTCCTTTGTATCCTAGAAGCTGTTGCAGATAGTTACTTGGACAGTATTGAGTATGAGGTTTCTAATTCCCCTTTGTGGATTCCAAATTCTTCTGGAGTTCTTGTAAGTGCAGAGAATGTTGTATATAATGATGCTCCTTGGATGGAGAACAACCTTCTTGATGGGAAACAGGTTGTACATCCACGTATCAGCCATGATCTTGCTGGCAAATTAGGTATTCAATCACTTCGTTGCATCTCTTTGGTCAGTGAGGACATGGCAAAAGATTTTCCATGCATGGACTATGCTAGAATATCTGAGCTTCTAGAGTTGTATGGCAACAATGATTTCCTTCTGTTTGATCTACTTGAGATGGCAGATTGCTGCAAAGCAAAAAAGCTTCACTTGATTTTGGACAAGAGAGAACATCCACGTCTATCTCTGTTGCAGCACAATTTAGGTAACTGATTCAGTTTCAGACTGGCCCCTTCTATTCAATATCTAATATAAGAAGGGTAACTGGATCCTAAGAAAGTTATAATATGTATTCAATACCTATAACTGTTTCATGTTGCCTCCTTTTTGATAGTGTGCATCTTTCTTGCGTCTCCCACCCTTGGTTTTAGTGGGCTCCATTGCCCCAAAATCAAATCCCAATATATCAACCTTTGCCATAGGCTAGATGATTTGTATTAAAAAGTAGGAATATATATATATATGTTTTTTAATCTGGATTGTGCTACTGGCACATCCCTAAGTAATGGTGACCTACTTTTTAAAAAGGAAAGAATCTATTATTTCAAAAGGAAGTAAAGTTGTGGACTATCTGTGTGTATTTTGTGATGCTTAATTGTGAAACATAAGTTGTTAGTAAGGAAATGAAGCTTCTTTAAAACATGGATCTCTGGTAACTTTAATTTGACTACTGACAGTTTTTCCTTGCTTAATACGTGTTCCTTTCCAAAAAATATTTGTTTCACCATAGTGCTGTGTTTCAATAGAAATGATTTACTTGTTCTTTGTGTCACTTAAGCTTCTTACTGGTTTTATTGACTGAATGACAATTTTATTATTTTCTGATATACAACTTTCACTTCGTAAGTTTTGTGTTCCATATTGCCATGTTACAATTAAAAAGATTCAATTGTTCAATGTGTCACTTTAGCTCCTTACTGGATCTGAAGAAAAGCTGGGTTACAACTTGTGGTCTAGTGCTAGTTGTGCTTTGGGCTAGTTAGTAGAATAGTGTACAATTGTGGATGATTGTCTATGATGTCCAGTTTGGTGCATTGTCTAAGTTCTTCATTTTATTGTACCTGATGATTGAACTGGTATTTCCAGGTGAATTCCAAGGGCCTGCACTGCTGGCCATCCTGGAAGGAGCTAGCTTAAGTAGAGATGAAGTGGCTAGCCTTCAGTTTCTTCCACCCTGGAGTCTACGTGGCGATACTCTCAACTACGGGTTGGGATTGCTTAGCTGTTTTTCAGTAAGTGATCTGCCATCAATTGTGTCTGACGGCTTCTTGTACATGCTTGATCCACGTGGTTTAGCTCTTGCAACACCTTCAAATCGTGCACCTGTTGCAAAGTCTTTCTCTCTTAGAGGTAATCTTCGAATACAATGTTTATTTTTTGGTTTTGTTAGTTCATTGTTTTGTTTTTTTCTATCAATTGATAGCCTTGGAAATTTTTCTATTCAATTGTGATCTTGCCGTACTATATCATTTGTTTTTCTCACATTCTTAGGTTCTTTTTATTTCTTATTTTTTCTTTCTCCCTCCATTTCCAGCATGATGGTCTTAATCATTTTGGTTTTGATAAGTCTCTTGAATGATACATTTTCCAGGTACTAATTTAACTGTTCGCTTCCATGATCAGTTTAGTGCTTTGCTGATTAATCAAAACATCCCATGGTCAGAGTCAGATTCTACAGTCATTCGCCTGCCTCTTTCCTCAGAATATACAAAAGATGGGATTGAATTTGGTCTGAAGAGAATATCACTGTTATTCAATAAATTTTTGCAGCATGCTTCAAGGACAATCTTGTTCCTAAATTCCGTTATGCAGGTACCAGTAGTTTCTGATATCGATCAGGCTAGGACTATGCCATGCAGACTGCCCTTTAGAACAAGGGGACTTCTTTCTTTTGCTTTTTTTTTTTTTTTGGGTATGTGTGTGTGTATTTATACATATGTCCATTCTCTTGAGACTTCTCAGAGCCTTTGACACTAATTTCCACACCCCCCCCCTTTAGTCAATGAGATATGATTCCCCTATACTTCAGTTCCTATAGGTGGACATCAAAAATGGAAAATGGAAAACTAGAAGAGTATCAATTAGAAGCAAGCAAATGTGAAATTTCTGATGGAATACTTGTTCCCACTTTGGCCAAGTTTTCTGTTAGTAGACTTTCTGATCTATTCTAATCATAATGTTCTTTTATTCTTTTTATAGATATTATAGTATATTGCTGATATTTAAAAGAATTATGAAATAAAGTTCTTTCCTTCTCTCTTTAGAGGTTTTACTTGAAACCATTTTGTCTTGTTTGATATTTAATGTTAATTTTCTCAAGACATTGTTTTGGAATTTAAACATTCTTCTCAGGTATCATTGTCAACTTGGAATGAAGGAAGTTCAGAACCTTTTGAGGAGTACTCGATTCAAGTTGATCCTTCCTGTGCTAATGTAAGAAATCCTTTTTCTGAAAAAAAGTGGAAAAGGTTCCAATTTTCAAGTATATTTGGAAGCTCTAATGCTGCAACCAAATTAGAAGTTATTGATGTGAACCTGTACACTGGAGGCACAAGAGTTGTTGATAGATGGCTTGTTATGCTTAGTCTTGGTTCAGGGCAAACAAGAAATATGGCGCTTGATAGGTAGGTTATGATATCATATCTCTCACTGTTCTCTTTTTGTAGTAATTGACATGGTTACTCCCCTAACAAACAAAGCATCCATGCCACATGAGCACACATTTGTTTGAGACTCTGCATGCATATAAGCATAGAACATTGCTTTGAAATGTGCTCCTCTGATTTACAGTATGAGCTCCAGAGATTGTGTTTTTAGTCTAATAATTTATTTTTAATCATAATCAGAATGAAGCACTATGACCTAGGTCCCGTGTGTGGAACCTTAGATGGATTTGGTGAGGGAGAAGTAGGGAGGATACTGTATGCATAAATAAGCTATTTATAAAATGTATTGAAGGCCATAAATAAGCTAAAAGATTTGCCTTTATCTTAGTTGTTTCATTTTATTTCTATAAAGTTCCACAGTTTTTACTTGATAATATTACCCAATATGTCATAAAGGGGTTTTCGCATTTCACCATCAAGCCTATACTATTATCTCTTCGTGGCCTATAACTATATCTTTTAAACAATTTAGGTTGTGTTTCTTTCAATGTAAAATCAACATTCATAAAATATTTTCATATTTTTTGTTTGTTTCAGTGGAAAAAAAATAAACAAAATGTTTTTAAAAACTTAATTAATAGATGGGATAGAATTTATACACTTAACACATCCCTCGAGTGTGGGTTGAACACAAATTCTTGATAACAGGCCTAGATATGTGCACAATAACTAACAAATAGGGCATAACCAAGGCTCGAACATGGGTTGGTACCAAGTAAACAATAGAAGTGAAGATATTTCTTGATATATTCATTCCATGGTGGAACCTGTATATACACATGTAAGACTATAATAGAATAGAAAATACTAAATATTAATTACAATTAATCACAACCCTAAAAATCATGATCCTACTAATTGAGTAATTTAGAGTATATCAAAACTCTCCCCGAGCTAGAGCATAAATGTTCTAACTTGTTTGAAAGATTGTCAACTCTAGTCTCATTCAATAATTTTGTGTGCTCTTGTCCTCACATCACAAGTAGATGTTAGATTTTCCTGAAGCTTCTTACAAAAAAAGTGACAGTTTATCTCAATATGCTTAGTTTGTTCATGAATAAAGAGCAGTTTGGCTGTCGCACCATAGTTTTGATGGCATTGAATATTTAAGGCCAACTTCAAGCATGAGGTGATGTATCCACATTCTTTCACATACAGAATTAGCCATAGCCCTATATTTTGATTCTACTCTAGGGCTAGACACAACATTCCGTTTCTTGCTCTTCCATGAAACTAAATTGTCTCCAACAGAAACACAGTAGCCAATTGTGGATTTTTTTTTTTTTTTTTCCAGTCTTTGAACTTCCTCAATTTGCATCTGAATAGCATTTTATATCAGAGAATGACCATGTTCGGTGTTAAATGACATGCAAAATTGAAGATTATATTCCGACACACATCCTAACCTCAACCTCTCTCCCTCTCATTCTCAAATTGTCTTACTTGCTTGACCTTGAGCTCTTTCACTTGCTTTACTCTTGATTTTTCTGTTGCTAGCCAATATGCCTCTTGCCAGAGTCATACTTGAAGTTCTGTTCACTAATTCAGCCCCTTCCAAATTTTATACCTCACACTTAACTTTTGATGACTATTAAAATTTTTCATCTTCATTGTTGGGGTTTCAATACTTCTGCTTGTATGTTCTTAGCTTCTCTTGATATTTTATGCATTTCACATAATTGTGGCATTACATCATTCTTGCAGGCGCTATTTGGCATACAACCTGACACCTGTTGCTGGAGTTGCTACACGCATTTCACGAGATGGGCAGCTGATTGAGACATGTCCAGCAAGTTGTATTATGTCGCCTCTTCCCCTGTCTGGGAGTATAAACTTGCCTGTGACCATACTTGGATTTTTCTTGGTACGTCACAACCAGGGGCGCTATCTATTCAAATCTCAAGAAACAGGAACTTCTGACAGAACACAGCCTGACGCTGGAAGTCAGTTGATTGAAGCTTGGAATAGGGAATTGTTATCCTGTGTCCGCGATTCTTATGTAAAACTAGTCCTAGAAATGCAGAAGCTAAGGAGGGAACACCCAAATTCTATTCTTGAACCAAGTTTAGGCCATGCAGTGCGTGGGACTTTGGATGCTTTGGGGGATCAACTTTATTCATTTTGGCCAAGGTCTAAGGGGAAAACTCTTCTTATTAAGCCAGAGAATAATGAAAGTAATCTGGTTTCTCCAAAAGTTCCCATGTCTGACTGGGAATGTTTAGTTGAACAAGTAATCAGGCCATTGTACACCCGGCTCATTGATCTTCCTATGTGGCAGCTTTATTCAGGGAATCTTGTCAAGGCTGAGGAAGGAATGTTTCTTTCACAGCCTGGAATTGGAGTTGGTGGTAGCTTGGTACCAGCTTCAGTTTGTGACTTCATAAAGGAACGTTATCCCGTTTTCTCTGTTCCATGGGAATTGGTGACTGAAATTCAGGCTGTGGGGTTTACAGTTCGAGAAATCAAGCCCAAAATGGTAAGGGACCTCCTTCGAGATTCTTCGACAGTGTTTCCTTTGAGCTCAGTTGATACTTATATTGATGTTCTGGATTATTGTTTAAGTGATATCCAGTTAATGGATTCAGCAGAGTCTAATAGAAACCCTTTGATAGACGCCAGTTGCTCTGGTTTTTCCACTATAACTCCTGGAAATGGGAATTCTGTATCTTTATCTAGCTCAAATGTGCAAAGTTCCAGTAGGACATCTGCCCCAAGTAGTTCAGGAGGAGATGCCCTAGAACTAATGACGAATCTTGGCAAGGCTTTGTTTCATTTGGGTCGTGGAGTTGTTGAAGATATTAGCAGACCTGGTCTGTCTGAAAAACACTGGACCACAGGGAGTATGAATTTTCGTGTCCCTGGGAATGTAGATCAGGAGCTTCTATCTGTGGCTGGTGAACTAAGAGGGTTGCCCTGTCCAACTGCAACAAATAATCTAATACGGTTGGGGCTTAAGGAAGTTTGGATTGGCAGCAAGGAGCAGCAGATATTAATGAATTCTTTAGCAGCAAAATTTATCCATCCTAATGTATTGGATAGATTTATGCTGTGTAATATTTTCTCTAATGCCAGTCTGCATTCCCTTCTCAAGCTGAAGAGTTTTTCATTTCAGCTGCTTGCAAATAATATGAGATTTCTTTTTCATGAGAGCTGGGTGAATCATGTAATGGAATCAAACACGGTGCCTTGGTTCTCATGGGAAAACACAGCAAGCCCTTCTATGGAATGGTGGCCTTCTCCTGAATGGATTAGACTGTTCTGGAGAAATTTTAGTGGTTCATTGGATGACCTTTCTCTTTTCTCTGACTGGCCCCTCATTCCTGCTTTTCTTGGTCGCCCAGTTCTTTGCCGTTTAAAAGAGCGAAATCTTGTCTTCGTTCCTCCACGAATCTCTGATTCTCATTCAATTGGTGGCATTGATGAAATGAACATTGCATTGAGTGACATGTCAGGACTATCAGATGAACCTGATGAAACTACACCCTATACTTTATCCTTCGAAATTGTTGAGAAAAATTATCCTTGGTTATTTTCGTTTCTGAACCAGTGCAATATACCTGTGTTTGATGCTACTTTCTTGGATTGTATCACTACCTGTAACTGTTTACCCACATCTGATCAATCACTGGCTAAAGTAATAGTATCAAAACTTGTTGCAGCCAAACAGGCTGGCTACTTACCTGAATTAACTTCTTTTTCGCCTTTCGAGTGTGATGAACTCCTTGACATATTTGCTTCTGATTTCTGCTCTAATGGCCCTCAGTTTGAAAGAGAAGAGCTTGAAATACTGCAAGACCTGCCTATATATAGAACAGCTGCAGGTACATACACAAAATTGCAAAATCAGGACTTGTGTATGATTGCTTCAAGTGCGTTCTTAAAATCAGATAATGAAAGATGTCTCTTTTATACCACAGAGTCTAACAAGAGTCCTTTACTTAGAGCCCTTGGAGTGCCTGAGCTAAATGATAAGCAAATATTTGTAAAATTTGGATTGCCTGGATTTGAAGGAAAACCTGAGGCAGAGCAGGAAGATATTTTGATATTCCTTTATATGAATTGGCAAGATCTCCAACAAGATTCTTCAGTCATTGAAGCTCTTAAGGAGACTAATTTTGTAAAAACTGCTGATGAACACTCAGGACGCATGTATAAACCCATAGATCTCTATGATCCTGGTGACACTTTGTTGAATTCAGTATTTTCCGGTGTCCGGGATAAATTTCCAGGAGAGAGGTTTATTTCAGATGGATGGCTTCAGATTTTGAGAAAAGTGGGCCTTCGAACATCAATTGAACCTGATATAATGCTTGAATGTGCCAAGAGGGTGGAATTTCTTGGAAGTGAATGCATGAGACCTACTGCAGTACTTGATAATCTCGAGACTGATATATTAAGCTCCCAGAATGAAATTTCTTTTGAGATTTGGTTATTGGCTGAAAGTCTTGTCAAAGCTATTTTCTCAAACTTCGCAGTTCTGTACAGCAACAACTTCTGCAATATCCTTGGTAAGATTGCTTGTGTACCTGCTGAAAATGGGTTTCCAGGAGTATGTGGAACACAAGGTCGTAGAAAGGTTCTTTGCTCGTATAATGAAGCAATAATACTAAAGGATTGGCCACTTGCTTGGAGTTGTGCTCCCATTCTTTCTCGACAGGGTGTTCCACCTGAGTATTCTTGGGGACCATTGCATTTGAGGAGTCCTCCTCCTTTTGCTACTGTTCTGAGGCATCTACAGGTTTAGAAATTTATTTGATACCTTTAATTAGCTCACTGAATATTTTAGAGAAGCTTTACTGATTCTGCATTTCTGCCTTAGATCATCGGAAGAAATAATGGTGAAGATACCCTTGCTCACTGGCCGGCTTCATCTGGTTCAAAGACAATAGATGAGGCTTCTTGTGAAGTTCTAAAATATCTGGATAATATATGGGATTCCCTATCTCCTTCAGGTAATTTCTACTCTCTTTATAATACAACCTGGTAGAAAATATATGTCATGGACGAGGTATTAGGAAAATTATGGAATTGAAAACTGGGGGACATATGTTGATTTATCTTTTTCTAAACACTAGAGAGAAAATATTTGTTGATTTTAATTCTTTCAATAGTACATCCCTCTATATCTACATGTAAGTTTATAATAGAATAGGAAATTACTAAATCCTATATACAATCAATCAAATTAATCACTATCTGACTAATTGAGTGATTTAGATCCCGCTAGTTTATTAATTTATAATATCACAACACTCCCCCTCAAGTTTGAGCATAGGTGCCTAGCTTGTTACAAAGGTGATCAACTCTAGTCCCAATCAATTTTTTGAGCAGGTCTACAAGTTGTTCTCCTATTCTTACATGAGAAGTAAAAGATTTTCTTAATTCTTCTTGCAAATAAAGTGACAATCGATCTCAATATGCTTGGTTCATTCATGAAATATAGAATTAGAGGGAATATGAGGGATTTGGTTGTCACACCAAAGTTTTGTCAGCATTGAATGTTTAAGGCCAACTTCAAGCATAAGGTGACCAGCATTGAATAGTTCACACCATATGTCTGAGCATAACTCTTTGCAACCAAACAGGATTTAAGTCAAGTAACAGAGTCATCAGGATTAAATTTGACAACAAAGACCTATTAGCATCCAATTGCCATTTTTCTGTATGTAAATTTACTCAAGTCAAAGTACCATTTGTATCTAAAGGTTGTACCCCTCAGTTATAGCTCTTTGCAAACTAGGATGAGATAAGGCTTCATGAAGAGATTTTGGGATAGATATATAATTGTCAAAGGTAAAAACGAATATGAAACCCGTGTACCTCCTGCTCTAATACATGTTAATGCTAGAGGAAAGAAAATATTTCTTGATATTATTCTCTGAATAATGCATCCTATTCATACATATATATATATAAGATTATTATAGAATAAGAAATTACTATGTCCTACATACAATCAATCAAATCAATGACAATCCCTAATAATCACAATCCCCCTAATTAGGTGATTATGATCCCGCTAATTTAGTAATTTACAATATCACAACAATTTTATACTAAACATGGCATGTCCTAGCACATGATAAATTTTCAATCCTTTTGAGTTTTAACTTTTGAGAATTTATTATTATGTTATCCTCACAAATAGACCTCAAGTTTATGAAGAAAAGCAAATGCTGATATACTTGCAAATATTCTAGCTGTATTTTCAAAATAATAACCATGATCTCAATACTCCGTCTATTTGAAATGCAGTGTTCTCTTTTGACTTCATATAAAAATTAAGAAGAGGCTTAGACTATAGCTAAGTTACCATATTATCCTTATTAGTGTAGTAGGACATATATGCTGTCAGCAAGACAAACTAAGAATAGGATTGATTGGTTGGCCACTTATTAGCTTACAGGACTATTTGAGGATGTCAGTTATTGACAAGAGGACAGAAAAAATTAAGACTTGTATAATCATTAAAAGAGTTGGTAGGACTGAGTTAATCATTTAATTTGAGGCTGCTTATAAAAAATTGTAAATCTGATTCAAAAAAAAAATTAATATTTCTTTTTTCTTTATGAGTTTTGAGAATAAACCAGAAAATATATTTTGATGAGATTATGAAATTTGTTTTTCAAAAATTTGGTTTGATCTAATGTGAACCCTACATATATGAATCTTATTAAGTTATTGTTAGTTGATGGGTAAAGTATTATGAATTGATTGTTTAAGAGTTAGATTTATGTTAAAAAGTATTAAAAATATATGTATATTCAGAATAAATATATAGGATTTGTGTGTTTAAAATTGGACTGTATTTTAAAGGAAAATATATTTTGAATTAAAGAACAAAAAAATAAAAACTTCTGAAAGGTAATTAATTGCTACCCAAAAGCCCTAAGATTCTTTTAAGCTGAGTTCTCTAAAGCTTGAGTTCTGTTTACCTGATCTGTAGATCTGCTCAGTTTGACTTGAAACGAGTATAAACTCAAATAGCAAAAGCATGAGCTATCTTTGAGCTAATTACAAACAACTTGATTCATGAACATCCCCAGATGTATTTATTTCCAGCTTTAAAGACCTTGGACAATGTGTTTTTTTTTTTTTTTTTTTTCCATTCTTTTTTGGGTTTATACCTTTGACAAGGTGTTATGATTATGGCTGTTGTCTTAACTACAGTACTTTCCTTTTTTTCTTTTTCTCTTTATTGGGTTATGTTGCACTTTCTATTCATCAATGCCAAGTATTGATTATTTTTTCTGCAGATATTGCAGAGTTGCAGAAAATAGCCTTCTTGCCAGCTGCAAATGGTACACGCCTAGTGACAGCAAGTTCCCTTTTTGCAAGATTGACACTTAATCTTTCCCCCTTCACATTTGAACTACCAGCATTATATCTTCCATTTCTGAAGATTATGAAGGACTTAGGTCTTCAGGAGACATTCTCTGTTGCTTCTGCAATGGATATCCTGATAAACCTCCAAAAAGCCTGTGGCTATCAACGTCTAAATCCAAATGAGTTTCGTGCAGTGATGGAAATTTTGCATTTTTTGTGCGACAAGGCTTTGACTTCAGGTTCATTTAACTGGAGATCTGATGCAGTGGTCCCTGATGATGGTTGCAGACTTGTTCATGCCAACTCATGTGTATATGTTGATTCCTATGGTTCACATTACATTGAACATATTGACAAATCCAGACTAAGATTTGTTCACCCAGATCTTTCTGAAAGAATATGTGTCACCTTGGGCATCAAAAAGCTTTCGGATGTGGTTGTTGAGGTATGATGAGTTACAAATTTTGCATCATTCATACTTGAATTTTTCTTTGTTGGAAAAGAAATATTAAGACAGAAGATGCTAAAGATATATGTAGAGACTTAACTAATATTTGTTGTAATATTTGTCTCTTTATAGGAATTACAGGATCATGAACATCTTGAAACTCTTGAATCCATTGGGATTATAGAAGTATCTGAAGTAAGAAGCAGGCTATTGAGCAAATCATTTCAAGCTACGGTGTGGAAAATTATTAGCAGCATTGCAAGTGATATTCCAGCATTTAATCCTGTTTTAGAGACTGTAGAGAGGTCCCTGCAAAGAGTTGCCAAGAACTTAAAATTTGTCAAATGCTTATACACTCGTTTTTTGCTTCTTCCAAAGACTGTAGATATTACACGTGTCACTAAGGAATCCATGGTTCCTGAATGGGAGGAGGGAACACGACACCGATCTCTTTATTTTGTTGACCAGTTCAAAACAAGTATCCTAGTTGCTGAACCGCCAAATTATGTTTCAGCTCCTGATTTGATAGCAATTGTTATAAGTAGGGTTTTGGATTCCCCAATTACACTCCCTATTGGATCCCTACTTTTTTGTCCTGAGGGTTCTGAGGCCTCATTGGCAACTGTCTTGAAGCTTTGCTCTCATAAGAATGTTACTGACCAAGGAGCTGGAATAGTTGAATTGTTGGGCAAAGACATATTGCCCCAAGATGCACTTCAAGTGCAGTTTCTTCCATTAAGACCTTTTTATAAGGGAGAAATAGTGGCATGGCGGTCTCAAAGTGGAGAAAGATTAAAGTATGGCAGGGTTGTAGACAACGTCAAACCACTGGCAGGGCAAGCACTATACAGATTTAAGGTGGAAACATCATCAGGGGTGACTGAACTACTTATTTCTTCACATGTTTTCTCATTTAGATGCGTATCAATTAGTGGCGAGGCGGCACCAGTAACCAAACTAGAGGATGATCAACTTTCAAGTGAAAGCAGCAGTGTTGAAGTTTCTGGAAGAGCCAAATCAAGTTCTACTGAGGTAAATATGGAGTAGCTCCTTTAGTTTGCAATTTTCTTAACAACTGGACCTATATAGTTGTAGTGCATTTATCATTGATGGCTTCATCATGCTTTCCTAATTAGATTGTTTTAGGTGGCGTAGTGGCACTTAAACATATTACCAGGATACATCATTTTTAAGCAATCGCAAATAATCATGTTCTATAGCTTGAGTTTTTTCCTTGTCACTAATATTTTGCAAATATCTGATACTTTGAAATGTGTTCATCCAAAGTGTTTACTTTTGTTATTGTCTGCAGCAACCACTTAATGATCTCCAGCATGGCCAAGTTTCAGCTGCTGAAGTGGTACAGGCTGTGCATGAGATGCTTTCTGCTGCTGGAATTAATATGGATACCGAGAAGCAGTCACTATTGCAAATGACATTGACACTGCAGGAGCAATTAAAGGAGTCTCAAGTAGCACTTTTGCTTGAGCAGGTTAGTTCTTTGAGACATGCAATCAAGTTCTCCCAAAATCCACCACGCCATGCCATATTGCACTTGAGAGATCCAGAAGTGCAATCAGCATATATCTATATATATATATTGTTCGAATATGATCTAGTCATATTGCATTTAAGTTATCATGTCATTTCTCGAGTGGTAAATTTAGATGGCAGGCAATTGATTGATTGAGAGAAACAAAATTTTAGAATTTCTTACAATATATCTTATTCCTGTGGATTTTGTAGGAGAAGTCTGAGACAGCTGTTAAAGAAGCTGAGACAGCTAAAGCTGCGTGGTTGTGCCGGATCTGCTTGAGCAATGAAGTGGAAATGACAGTAGTTCCATGTGGCCATGTATTATGCCGTAGATGTTCATCTGCAGTTTCAAGGTGTCCATTCTGTCGGCTCCAAGTCTCAAGAACAATAAGAATTTTCCGGCCTTGAAGATCCCTCTACAAGCTTTTCTTGGATCAAAACACTGGTTTCATTCTTTTCATTTTAGTTTAACTTTCTTTCATTTGGGGATTTGCTCCTGCTGATCTGCTGCTGAATAAGATTTTTTTAGAATATATATAATTGTATGAGGAGCACCAACTGTATATACTGCAACATGGTGTATAGATTCAGTCCAGATTGTACATGGAATTGTATCTAAATAATTCAATGCAATACGAGTTCAATGTTTCTGAGAGTGAAATTGATACTAATTGCTGCACATATCGATCTTTGGAGAGATTACATTAGTTTTCAATTAAAATGTTTTTGATATTTTCTTATGCACTAGAGAGATGATAACAAAAAGATTGGGTGGAATTCTAATATTTGCTTTTTTTTTTTCCTTTTATGTGGATATTTTGAAGACATATTTTGTAATTGTTACAAATGTAGTTGTCATGAATTGAGCTTACACTTGTTGTCATCTTTCCCCTATTTTTACTGACTTCAATAATATCATATCTTTACCTCTCAGAATCCGTTTGTATGAAAGCATTCTTTATTCTCATCTTGCTGGCTTGACATCTGATATTATATAACATATGGGTAATGATTTTATATTTTTCTTTTAATATTATATATGTATACATACACATGTATACACATATTTCTATATTAGTGAAAATTATTTTATTTAACCCGGTAGCTTGGAGGATTTGGTTTGGTAAACGAACTCTTAATGCTTCCCCAGAGCGGATGGTCGAGGTTTCGAATCCCTTAAAATAGATAGCGTCATGTTAAAAAGCTTTGGATTAGGTCATCACCCTCACACTTGAATAAGAGTTAAACTTTATGAGCGCACCTAAACTCAATTCAAATTAATCGACCTATTTGGATTCGGATATCGGAGGCTTAAGAACAAAAAATAATATTTTATTTGATAAAATAATAAACATATGGGTGTGTATCATGCAAAGACTTCTAAAGTTTTTTGGGTAAACTACCAAGATGACACCTGAACTTTTCAAAATTCTCTGTTTTGCACCTCGGATACTTTTGTCAACAAACTAACACCTCAACAATTAAAACTCAACTTTTTTGCCCTTCCGTCAAAAAATTTCATCCGTCTTCATATTCCGTCTAACTTTCAGGGGTATTTTCGTCTTTTTAAATTAAAAAAAAAAAATCTCATTTTTTCCCCGAACTTCATTTACTAGTACAAATTTTCGTTCCTAAAAGGGTTCTTCTCTCTTTCTCTCTCTATTCTTCATTTTTCTTCCATATTTCTTTGATTTCAACTCAGATTGTTCTCATTCACCAAAAAAAAAACTCAGATTGTTCTCAATCGATTTGAAATTTCGGATCTACCATTTGTTTTTAGTAAAATGCCCAGTATTTAGGGTTTACGAGTACTATTACCCTTTGCATTCGACCCAGATTGTAATCGATCAGTTTGAAATATTCGGAAAATGTCTAGTGGGCAAGACCTTCCATTACCATATTGTCATTGCGGTCGAATTTGTCGGGTAAGAACGTCATGGACGAATCGAAATCCTTCGAGGAGATATCTATCTTGTTATAAAGAGGTAAACCCTGTTTATTATTTGAATCGATGAAAGCCCTTCTTGCTTCAATTTTTTTTTTTAAATTTTATTTTAATTTTCTGTTTTGGTTGGTTGTTAAGGGAAGAAGCGAAAACCGCAATTTTTTTCAATGGTTGGATCCAGTTATGTGCAGGAGATCATCGGAAGTCATACCTGGTTTGCTTCGAAAAATTCGTACAATGGAGGAGAATATTGAAGCTACTACTGTTGAGTTGATGAAAGCAAAAAAAAAAATTGAGGAACTGGAGATGAGCAACTGCAAAAAATATGGAATTTGTAGAAAAATTAAATGGTTTATGTGGGTAATTGTTATTTTCATAATCCGTAACTTGGATTATGACATGTAGCAATGACAAAGGAATGCTTCAATTGAGTGTGCAGGATTTGTAGGTTGGCGGTGATTCCGTAATTTAGTGGGCAATATGTAGAGGCTCCTTTGTTCAATGTACCAAATCTGCAATTTGCATTTATGAAATGAAAGCACTTGCCTTTTTTTATGTTGAAATGGTCCCTATCAAATAATAGTAAACTAATGCAAAAAAAGTGCCTTTAATACAAACAAGTGCCTTTTACATATGCTGCCAAAGGACATGTTTATAGCTCAATTCAAATTAACACCTCAATTGAGCAATTAAATATTGTTTACATCTCAATTTACATATGCTGCCAAAGCATTAACAAAATATTGAATCCATAACAAAAATCCATACCATCCTATACCCCTCTTCCCCTTCCTCTTGCCCTTCCCCTTCCCCTTCCCCTTCTATAAGAATACCTATTTGTTGGTCCACCACCACCTAGCCAAGCCTCACCAAATTGTTCATACGATGTTGTTGCCCTACTTTTTCTTTTCCTTCCTCTTCTTTCTTGCCCCTGTAAATTAGATGGATTTCTTCCTTGCTCCTCTGCTAGATCCCGGTGTTCTTGTTCAAGCAGCATGAACAGTTGAGGCTTTACTTCTTCTAATCCGGCTCAACAAATCATCAACACTTCGCAACAACTCCTCGGTTGCAATTTCATCAGCTTGAATCGGATCACCTTCAGCCTGACTTGGCCTCGCCAACCACTACGTACACATTCATTGCTATGTTCCGGTTGTTGGGCAGCTTCCTTGGCAACCATAGATCTTGTCCTCGGCTACAAGAAACACTCAAGAAATGTGTTAGACAAACAGAAAATGTAGATATACAACATCCGTAATTCAAAAATACCTTCTTTTGCTTGCCCAACTTCCGTATTCAATCTTCTCTTTCGATTAGATGATTGATTAGTAGATTCATGAGGTGGTGGCATTTCGTTACGATTCTGGGCAATCTCTTCACTTCGGATAAGTGGACAACATGATCTATTATGTCCAAAGCAACCTTACACATTCTGCACCGAATCACAATCCTTCTTCTTATCCTCTTCCCCCCATCTTGTCTCTCGGATACATGCCTTTTCCTCAATTTTTTTGGCCTCCCCGTCTGTTTGTAAGCCCTAGGTGGATCTAGAATCACGCCTTCACCTTTTGGCCACATAGATCTCCCGTTGATTGGAAACAAGACATTGTCATACAATTTACAAAAAGTGTCGGTAGAGTAGCATGGATCAACTAAATCATGAGGATTTAGAGATTTTCTATGTAATGCGGCTATTCCATGGACACATGGAATACCAGTCAAAGACCACAATGCACAAGTACAGGTATTGTTCTTTAAGTCAACTACGAATTGTTCATCCCTAGGTCCCTTAACCTGATATGAGTCAAGTCCATTCCACACTGGGTTTCCATTTCCTAGAATTCAAAACATTTTCCTCTAACTTTTCCCAAATTTTTGGTGTACAAGAATGTTGTCGTTGTCTCATCATCCAACATCTCCTCATTTGAATCCTTTTCATAAGTAACTCCCTTATTCCCTCCACAATTGAAATAATGGACTTATCTCTAACCTCCATAATAAAGGCATTAAATGACTCACAGAGATTATTGCAGAGCATATCCGACTTGACATGTGTGGGAAAAAATGCTTTGACCCAATGTTCCGGCTTCGGACCATTGACAACCCACCTCCATGCTTCATTGTCATACTCTTGAAGGTCCCTCATGGCTGATTCATACATCTGTTTGTTGCTACTCCTAGCTATGCTCCATAGCTTGTCCTTCAATATTTTTCCTCGGTGCACTTTCTTGAAATTGCAATACAAATGCTGGACACAGTACCTGTGGTCGGCATTTGGCAAGATCTCAGCCAAGGCAGCATCTAGTCCCTGAAAAACAAAGGAAAATAGTTAATTACCTTTTGTTCCAAAACATTGTCATAAGTAATAGTTAATTACCTTTTGTCTATCGGAAATAAATGTCCAAAATAGGCCTTCATTAGGTATTTCAAGATCATCAGCCAACAACTGGAAAAACCATCTCCACTGCTCGGTAGCCTCCTTCTCAACTACTGCCCATGCAATAGGCCACCAACCATTGCTAGCATCGGTCCCAATCGCAGATAGTATTTGTCCAGGGTAGATGCCCTTGACATGACAACCATCAACACCTATGATTGGCCTACAATGCTTTAAAAATCCAGATTTTAGAGGACCAAGACAAACATACATCCTCTTGAATCTCGGTTGCCCACCATCCTCCCTGAAATTCTCATGATCAATCGACACAGTTGAATTTGGATGTGTTCTCAATAATTCTTCTCTGTAATCCCAAACAAGTTTGAATTGGGAAGCATGATCCCCTTCAATCATCTTTAATGCAATTCTTCTTGCCTTATACGCAATGTTCTTTGAAATCTCACTCTTGTACTTGCTCGTCAATGTGCTTGTCTAATTGACCTAGGAGGCATCCTCGGATTCACTCTTATCCTTTCCACACATTGTGCTGCCACCCATTTACAGTTAATATGTTTGTTCATCCACTGATGATTACAATTAGAATGCTCCAAATTTAAAGTTTTTATTACGAGGTCGCTTGAATGAGTTATAGTCTCTACACTTGCAAAGATGACCCACTTACATCCTTCTGTCCGGCAAATAGCTCTCACCCTTTTCGGTTCTGAAGGCCCGAATCTGCATGTCTTGCCTTCATTTATACAATAATTTTTCAAGCATCTTTGAACTCTTTGCCATTTGCAAACCTCATTCCGACTTCAAACTTGGGGTTAGACATATCACGTTCAGCATTAAAAAAGGTATACCTTTCTGCAAATTCACTATCACTTATCAAACCTTCTTGTATGCAATCATCAAACACATTCAAAGATGTCCCATCTACAGCTTCAGAAGACTGGGGCACATTTCCATCTTCTGTCTCGGGCACATTCCCAGCTTCTGTATCGTGCATATTTCCTATTTCTGCTTCATGCCCATTTACATCTTGTCCACGGTCGGCTTCTGTTCAGCTTCGTGTCCCACATCATCATCCTCAAAAAAAAAAAAAAGTCATCTGAAGGGATTCATCATCATCGTAAAATAATCAAGGTCGGAACCAGAATCATAGTCACTTCCACCATCCTGCACTTCACCCTCTCCAATATCATCTCTAATAGAAGCCTCTCGAACCTCATCCTCATGAACTTCATCATGCCCAACTTCAGGTTCACAGTTCATCTCTACTTGATTTAGTGTTTCTTCATGTTCTAAATTTTCTTCATCATCAGCAGCTTCAATTTCAGGTTCACGGTTCATCTCCACTGCTTGTAGATGTTTCTTCATTCTCATAAGGTATTTCAAGATCATCAACAGCCCTCATCTCTTCATCTTGAACATTTTGAAACTCAACATGTTGAAAATCCTCACTTGCTTCCACTCCAGCCTGCTCATGTCGAAGTCCAGACTGCTCATCATGTTGAGCAGCGTCAATTGGTCCCATTTCAACTTGCTCATGCTCAATTGGTCCCAGTTCAGACTGCTCTTCATATGCCCCTGTTCCTTCAAGCTGAATCATAACTGTCTCACTTAATTCAGCATGCCATTCAAGTAATATAGGTTGCACAACTCTTTTGGATGTCTTACGTTTTTCAACATGTACTTGCTCTGTATTTGGCTCCTCCATTTCTTCAATAATAACTGAACTTTTGACTGCAGGTTCCTTCATGTGTAAATGATTGTTTAAAATAGAAATGATGCTTTTAGCTTTCCTTTTTTCGCATAAAACTCAATCACCTTAAATCTAGGCACCCATTTGCACATTTCCAACACGTCCTCATCCCCTGCAACTAACCTCAAACCATCTTTATATGTACCCACTGGTTCAAGATAAGCATATAGCATTGGATGTTTACTGTCCTTTGAGACTTTTGTCAACATCATATTTATGTCCTGAAGACTAAAACGATCCTTATCACAGTAGTCCACATATTTCCATTTTCCCCCTTTGAATGACCTATATCCCCTTTCTTCCCACCACTCACCATCATAAAATAACTTTAAAGTAAATAAATCATCATCAGCATCTGTAATTAAACCCAGAACCGAAAAAATTCTTTACAATACACCAATTTAAAGTTAAACTCAAGTAATCAAACAATATTTAGCAATATATATTGTCCAGTGAAAAGGAAAAACAATTTAAATTTGCTACAACATACATGCATTGAACAATACATTTGAAACCCACCGGTTCGAAGAGAATCGAAAACCCACTGGATACCAAAATTTATATAACCTTCACATAATATACTAACGCCTTTAGAAGTTACAAGAAACATACCGTATAAGCTGTATGGGTCAATATGATTGTTGTTCCGATGTCCGATTGCCCACTCCATTTCAAGCCACTTCGACCTGCGAAAAATTACACTTGAACTCCCAAAATATTGTAACAATGGTCCGATATTTGGTTCGAATAACGCTAAAATGATGAAAAGATTTCACCTTTGAACTTAAATTTGAAGAAACATACAGAAATCGAACTTGCATACAGAAACGATCCTTCACCTTCGGTTCGATCTTTTTACTTCAAGAAAGAGCTCGGGAATTTCGTTCGTTTCAGTTCTTCAAAGCATCTGTCTTCATTTTGCATTTTTTTTTAAAATTTGAAAAAGACGAAAATACCCC
Organism: Cynanchum wilfordii; assembly: GCA_025388415.1. Lineage (NCBI taxonomy): Eukaryota > Viridiplantae > Streptophyta > Magnoliopsida > Gentianales > Apocynaceae > Cynanchum > Cynanchum wilfordii. Next base: position 125,401 of record JAHSUH010000774.1, on the reverse strand, counting down.
TAAAAGTTAGACGGAATCGAAGACCGACGGAATTTTTTGGCGGAAGGGCAAAAAAGTTGAGTTTTAATTGTTGAGGTGTCATTTTGTTGATAAAATTATCTCAGGTGCAAAAAGGTCATGCCCAGACAAGTTCAGGTGTCATCTTGGTAGTTTACCCAAGTTTTTTTATAAAAAGGAAAAAAATAGACTGTTTATTTTTTAAAAAAAAAAATTTGTATTGAAAAATTTTGATGTCATTTTTTAGGGTAATTGACCAAAATGGCTCACTTTTTAAAAAAAATTCTGTGTTTAGCTCATTTTTTAAAACTTGTGTGAAAATAGCCTTATTGCATTCGACAAATGCAACATAGAAACCATGTTGCATTTGACTAATGCAATATAGTTCAAAAACTATATTATGTTCGACAAATACAATATAGGTTTCTATATTGCATTTCCGAAATTCAATATAATACTTTTCAAATCTACTAATTTTTTATAAAAAAAAAAATTTTAAAAAAATTTTAAAAAACAAAAACTCTACCCTACCTTTTCTCTCTCCCTTCCCTCCTTCCTCTCCGTTTCTCCTCTTCCTCTTTTTCCCTCATTTCTCTCAAAATATAATACTTTTCAAATCTACTAATTTTTTATAAAGAAAAAATTAAAAAAAAATTTTAAAAAACAAAAACTCTACTCTACCTTTTCTCTTCCCCTTCCCTCCTTCTTCTCCGTTTCTCATCTTCCTCTTTTTCTCTCATTTCTCTCACCCACTATTGAAGTCATTGATGCCCATTCAAGCCCCATTGAACTGCAGCAGTCTCTAAAAGAGGGAAAAAGAGTAGGTGAGAGAAATGAGGGAAAAAGAGGAAAAGGAAGGAGTGAAGGGAGGGATAAAAGGTAGGGTAGGATTTTTATTTTTTAAAAAAAAATTATTTCTAACTTTTTTTTTATTTTAAAGGTAGGGTAGGCTAGGCCAAGTTGGCCCAAACTGGCCTAAAATTCAAATGTCAGAATGTACCTCGATAACCGAGAGAAATTGGGTAGGGAAAGAAGAGAAGGGTTGATTTTGGGGGATCAGATTGGAATAAATGAGAGTGCCCACATTGTCATAACTAGGCATTTAGGCTGGACACCCATCTCGCATTTTTATGTGCGAGCTTTGACCACTCATCATATCCCCTTAGAACTGCCTGAAGGATCATGAATGGCTACAATCTTGGACTTCAACTTTTATAGTTCTCAATTGGTCATCATTTTCCTTACCCAGTCGATGTGGGATCTAATGTACTGTACCCAAAAAATTTCGTAAGTTTGCTAGCTGGTGGTATTGTCCTTTTTTCTTTCTTCTTCAACTATTTCCGCAAAAAGGATAGTAGGAGAACATTGTTCAACCCCAAGTGAGTTATAATATTTCAGGCTTCGAATAAAAAAAAATAACACTAGGCAACAACTCTTATTTTTTATTATTATTAAATAATCTAATTGTGTATACGAAATTCTAATTCTTAGAGAAAAAAACTTTATTTGAGTATTATTTACAAATCACTTATCAGTTGTGTCTAAATAAAAAAACTTAATTCAAACAACTAATTAAACAACACAAAACATGACTTTCAGAGTTAGTTTGTTGGAGAACTAGTGCATAAATGTAAATTTTCTTTTCAAATTAGTGATTGATGAAGTATGATACAAATTTTCTTTTCTTTACAAAAAAAAAAAAATCTAATATAAAATATCAAGAATTTCTAAATACAACACATGTTGAATTTGAAGACAACATTGAATAGCAATAGATAGTCTTGGAGTATCAACACTACAAAACTGCAAGCATTCTGCACATAAACAAAACTACAGTTACATTTAATTGATTTGTAAGTATACACACAAAATTCCATAGGTTCACGCTGCAGCAGGGGAACAAGTTCGTTAATGAAATTGAAATGATACTTTTGGTTTCCATTTTAAGATTTTGTTTTTTATTTTGCTTATTGCTCCAAAATCTAAAGGTATAATCCTATTATAGCCTAACACACACGCACAAAAAAGGGAGTTAGTTTAAACGGTTTACCGTGCATGAGATGTTGAGTTATCCGAGATACTTTAGCAAAACACCATCATTTCCTAGAACAAAACCCTGCTTATCATTAATAAACCTGCACATAAGCAAAAATGAAAACTGTAAATTAGTGAAGTGATAAAAGGATAACAATAAAGATCTACTACTGCAACTAAAGTTTGTCACGTATTCTATTGCCTTCTCCTGCAGTATAGTAGACAGTGAACATCTCTAGACTACTTCTAGTACTGAAAGCCATAGAATAACCAAATCTTTGTACTGCTAACAAAATAGGAGGCTAATCGTGAAAAAGGAGACTAGAATGCAACATAGAGGGAGGGATGGGATTTTCAGGTAGACAAAGCATGCCTTGGATTCAGTTTTGTTAACTTCACTTTTCATTCAATTGATTAGGGTGGTGCAATTAAGTAGGAAGGAGAAGGGAAAAGAACCAAAAAGCTTACTTTACAGAATAAAGATTAGCAGCAATATTATCAGCAGCTTTGTCACGAATCCATGACTTCCCACTGTTCGTTGTCTTCAACAAAATGCCACTGCCACCAGCAGCCCAAGCCTCATCCTATAGCACCACATTAAAAATCAGAATATCCACAGCAATGAAGAGAATCAGAAATTAAAATCTACCTTAGACATAAAAGGATCTTATCTAAAACTGTATTATTCCCAAACCCCTGCTTCTTGAATCAACTAGTTCATTTGGTGAAAGTTGAACAGCTCAAGTTACCCAGTGAATAAAAGTAACCATATGACATCATATCAACTAGGAATTACTCAATGGCACTGATGCGTAAGAACATTGAAACACAGATATACCATGCACATCATATAGTGGTTTGTGCACAAATGATAACAATTTATATGTAATTTGCAGTACCAGTGACCGAAAGCCGACATCAAGAATACCAAAACCGCGACTCTGGACAGTAACTTCTTCAAAATCCTCTGAAATCTGGAAAGTAGTGAAGAGCACATGTTTAAACAATAAGCAAATAGAATTCCAACAGAGAAATTCAAATAAATCATTATAAATAGAAGTTTTATTATACTTGCAGAAGAGGGGTAATGAAATTTTCCAGGAGAAAACTTAGCTATGAAGCAAATACAAAGAGGAGAAAAGTTTCTGGTTCAAATAGCAGTAACTTATTTTTCGAAATGCTCAACCTAAGGTGCCAGGGCAGCTAACCAATTGCGCTAACTTAATTCTCAACCTTCAATTTCGTTACAAGAATGATTAAAGTCATGTTTCTGATATCTCTTTCCTCTTTCCTCTTTCCTCTTTCCTCTTGAAAATTCACAAATATTTTCTCCACATGCCTAAATTCTCACACACCAAACTCCCCTAAAAAATGTAAAAAAAAAATAATAAAGTAAAAACAGAATTTTGCACCTGTATTCCATCATAATGGACCAAGAAAGGTAATATCAATTTTACATACCCCGGATCCCTTACTGAGAAAAAGTCCCCCACCCCGTACAAGAAGCCAAAGACCGCCATCGGCTCTCCAACCCATGCTCTGGATTCTCCTCGCAGAATTCCTATTATGAGGCTGCCAAAATGGCTGGAAAAACATTGAGATACAGAAAAATCATTAGACCATATTGAATATGATATGGGTTAAATTATGTCTTCAACAGAAAAGAAAATCAAGAATAAAATACTGTACGACACTTATACACCAAAATCTGCAAAATATGTCTTGATTAAAACTTCTATTGAAACATTAAAACGTCTGTTTATCACACCTGCCCAGGCTCCCAAGTCAAGTAGAAGTTACCACGGCTAGAAACAGCAACATACTTTCCATCAGGTGAGCGATTCACAGTACTAAATGTGCCTGTGTAGTAGCTCGCACCACTAATACCACTGGAAACTGTTCTGCAATTGCATTAGCATAAGAAGATCTTCTTATTCTTTGGATTAAACAAAAAATGTCATACTTTTCAGCTATCAAACCACTTCTTGAATTAAAAAATATTATTACAAAAATCCACACATCAATCAGCTCTAGAATTTAACTAGTAATTAAGAATATCCCTACCTTCAATTAAGTCTCAGACCAAAGATCCATTATGCTTCAAGATCGTTGGTTCATCTTAAGCAACAATGCGTCATAAAAGGATGATTTCTAAAGCTTCTGATACCTTCTACAGACAATTTTGATTCTAGCATATAGTGTTCAAATATCACAAAATTTACAAGTAGCAAAAGAATTTAATGTTTTGTGGTTGACTGTATCGTCTTGACATTGTAGTAAATCTTTGTGTAGGAAGGTATACTACAAATTCTAGCAGATTTGATTAGTATTTGACCATTTTCCCCCCTTTTTCATTATTACTGCTGGGGCTCATCCAATCTTGATTCACATTTTAGTATTTGTTCATCATTAACTTAATCATTGAATCAAGTACTAGTTCAATTAAGCATGAAGATATTGCATGTCTAAATTTTTATACTCCATGGATGTAAAATTTAAACTATTAATTCAATCTTATATATATGAAATGATTTTACACTGCATATAATCATAAATGCATATTAAGTTTTAAAAAAAAATGTGAATCATGGTTTAATAATTTACCCACAAGTGTTTAAGTTGCACCTTACGTAAAATATTGGTTAGATAAAATTAAAGCTTATGTATTATTTCAATATGGGAATTTACATAATTTTGTAATTAAAATATTATTAATACATATACTTAATATGAGTGCTGAAGACCAAAATAAAAATATATATATATATATATATATATATATTACTTAATGGAATTTTACTCATAATATGAATAAAATTAAATGAAAATATAACAATAGATAATACCCTGAAATTACTTGCATATTCCGGAAGACATTATAATGTTCTGGTTTTTCTTTGTTGCATGCTACCTCTTGGGGAAAGCCTACTACCCCTCTTTCCTTATAAGAGATCTAAATCCACAACTCTCAAAGAATTCTAAGACACTATTCCCTGGGCCATTATAAATAGTTTTCCCTTAGTCAAATATTTCTGGAGTTGGTAGAAGAAGAGATCAAATCAGAAACTTGCTATTTAGATGAAAGAGCCACAAAGAAGGAATAGAGGAACAAGAATGGGAACATAGAATTTGTTCATCTAAGAGCTGAAGAAATGAAAAAAATCAACAGCAAAAATTTTATATGTTGGTGGTGAGTGTATATATGTTGATTAGTTCATTCCTCATGTAGTAGTATTTTTTTAGATGTAAGTTTCTTTTCAATAAGGAATAATACTTAACAAATAAAAATTCCCTAGATATGTATACAATTTAGATTATTTACTTAATTTTATGTATTTCAAATTGTCTTACGCATACAACCCTACGTTCATTGTCCTAGTATATTTAAAAGAAGATTCTTATTCTAATGTAAAACTTGTTAACAGTCTCTTTTTTATCTTGTAAGGAAAACAATTAACAATCTTGACCACTCAATAATAAATGATAAATGCCCTAGAAACATGCTTCTGGGTAGACGCTCACCTATTAAGAGTAGCTGAAACAGTTTCCTGTACAGCAGCTCGCCAATTGTATCCTCCATTTTCTGTAATGTAGATTGCACCTTCATCAGTTACCATTTCTGCACTTTTTTCTCCAGTTGCCTTTATGTATACCTGCCATTTTTTCATGAACAGATATACCATCCCCACAGGTTAAAGAAATTCACCAAAGTAAAAGAAAATAAAAAAAAACAGATTGAGGAGCTGAGGAAAGAATATTTTAGATAAACAAGATAGAAAGCAAGGCTACATTTAATTTACAATGAGAAATGAGAAGTATCTCTTTTTAGTTTTTCACAAGAATCAAACACCTCAAGGAGAAATAGTAACTTATGCCTCCATGAATAACATAGTAGAAAGTAAAAAATTTCCACAAAACTTGTGTAGTTCATTGATCTGCACTTAAATGAGAGCTCAATCATTCAATGGAATTACAAGCAGCCATTTTGTTTCTAGACTTATACTTCCCAAGCATTTCATTAACAATTCTACTACGACATTGTCTTCCTGCACGAAGAACATTGCCATAAACAGCAAGCTCTATCATGTCCAGTTCCTCGTCACTGAAATTTATGTCACAAGAGTAACCTTTAAGCTGATTTATTCCAATGTCTTCCTTATCTGATTTTAACCTGTTGGCCAGTGTTTGAAGAATCTGGCAATTTTCAGCAACAGATTGACCACCCTTGGAGAAGGGAATTATGTGGTCAAATTCATAACAGAGGCAACCCTGACAACTGTGGAAGCGTTTGAAGACTATGTTACCGGCAGCATCTTTCCGCCACCTCTCTGGATGCCGCCCTGGAACTATCTCAGCCTTACTCCAGCACATTGATTTTGCTCTGGAGTCAAAAAATCTTGGTCTATCTACTTTGCCATTGGTTCCTCTACCACTACCGCGATGAGGCTGAAGTTAATGCATAAGTAGTCAACTTCCCAGAGAGAGGAAAGTGCAAGGTTGAATCTAGGGAAAGGTAATTTATGCAAGGGTTAAAATAGCATACTTTCAGAAAATCAATTGACATGGAACCTAGATCATTCTGTTCTGTTACTTCATATAGTTGTAATACACAGTTTGGACCCATCAGCTTTCCTTCTGACTTCATTAGATCCACTGATTAGAAGTTGTTTGAATAGGTGCTAACATAGCTTATGAAGTAATGACAGACTTAACCTTTTCGACTACTGTGTCAGAAAAATGAGGTCCAGAAGCCATGCAGAAAAGCATCTACATCACTTAAAACCTCAAAGAAATGGTGATTGGTACAGAAAACAACTCGACTACAGCACCTTAATGCAATCATTCCATTCCATTGTGACAATTAATTCAGTTTCTCCCTGTTCAGAATGCATTCTGGATATTCCTTTATTAGACTTCACCAGAAGGACCAAAAACTTAAAGAGGGTGAGTACAAGAAGTTGTATGATACTGTACAAAATTTGGTAGCTAAATTCCTGTTAATAGTAATAAAATTTCAAGTGGACTCCAAGAGAGATATAGGCCTATCCAATTCTGAAGAAATTAAGTGTGATGTTTACATATAAGCAGCACTTAACAGGATTGCCAGATGATTGAACTCTGGAAAAAATGACTTAACTATATCAATTCTGCTTCATATTCAAAGTTAATATGTAAGCATCTTTTATAGTTCAAGTTTCAACGCATAAACCAATAAATGTGAAGCCTTCAAACAATTAATTAAGCAAAATATAATTAGCATTAGTAGACAAATTATAGAAAGTGGAGAGTTTAAGGATAGGATCTGCTCTAGTTCGACAGAAAATATTTATGCCAACACACTAAAGCTTTTTTTCCCCCTTGCCAAAAGAGAAAATCTTTAACTGTAATGGCAATTCAAACTAATAAGAGATTTTTATTTGTTTCTTACTCCAAAGCCTGAGGAATATCAGTCTAATTTATCTATGGTTACCATGATATTCATGAAGAGAAAAATTAAGATGAATATGCAAAAACGAGTTCCACTCCACCTCCATGTTCCACCGGAAGCCAAAAATCTAGAAGATAAATGCATCATACTTGCTTTAAGAAGAGGAGCATCTTCTGATCCTTAAAAATAAAATATTAGGAACAGTTCATCTATTTATAGGCTACATCATAAGCCCGAAGAAATGCAACAAAGTCTTGTCAAAATTTTGAGCTGCTAGCCATAAAATGCACACATCGACCAGAAGTATGGAGCTTTTCTACTTCAGCTTGCACTCTCTCCCCAATGAGCTGTGGGTCATGCTTCATCACTTGATCTTAAACTCCTATGTCCATTCTTTTCTATCACTTTATACACAAAACTATTATGCCCATTCTTTTTTATCTAATACAGTTGTTGGCGCCATCAATTTTTTATTTTCAGTAGTTGTGAATCCACATTAGCTATTATCCCGTCATTAACAGTCCAATGCATATCAATCCACACAAAGGACAACTATGATAATGGTAACTGGTATATATATATATAAAAGGTATTTGACTACTCTAGAATTTGCTTCATGGATAAAATTAAGTACATCTAGTGAAATGAAGAAATTTTTATCTTTTTTTTTAAAAAAAAAAAAAAAGCCTAACAATCATATCCACACCTTTTAGAGGCCCAACAAAACTCATGTCATGTTGAAAATACTAGGGTACTTAGTCATCATTTGAGAAACTTCAAGGCCCATACATATGATAGAAAGAGAAGAAGAAAGCATAAACAATCATTGAACTCAATTAAGCTACTCATTAGAATTTCCAGAATATGGTAGAAACAACTACAAAGCCATCTATATGATATACAGTTCCAATCTCTCGATCAGCATACTTTTATACACTTACATACAAGATAAATCCATTTCATTTTATTGAATAAAAAAGATGCCAACACTTCCAACATGAAACGAGCATTCTTATGATAAACAACATATTTCTTTAAGAACCAAAGAAATGCGAGAAGACTTACAATATCACCAGGAAGTTGAGAACTCAATGGCACTCGTTTCCAATTTTCTCCAGCATCTGAAGTGTACAACAAAATAGATGGTTTTCCAACAATCCAGCCCTCCTTCCCTTTGAAGCTGATGGAATTAAACCTATAATTAAAATCTTCTTCTTCCGCAGAGGATATAGAACGTTGCGCCCATGTGCTTCCGCCATCTTTTGTCTCTAAAATGGTTTGTCTAGTCCCCAGTAGAAAACCTAAAAATCCAAAAACTAACCAACTTCATTTCTGTCTAGCTGAAATGTTTTCTAATTGAATAGAAGTTCAGAATCAAACAACAATAATTTTGGAGGAAATAGAAGGCACTAAAGTTAAACAATGAACTAGGGATACAATTTCGTTCAGATTTAAGAGGCAACTAAAGATTTGTAACTTTGGATTTTTAAGATAATTCATGATTTTTGTAACATATTGTGACAATAGCATTAGTACTCACACATAGGGACAAATTTTATTGAATGCATTGTGTCTCAGAAGTTCATAAATCTAATTTTATTGATATTTGTAACTTGATATATTCAGCTCTTCCAGTTAGCCTCCCCACTTCCAGCAAATTTAAGTCCCTATGCCCCAGAGATCTCATGTCTCTCAATTGGCTTTGTAGTGCAAAAGGTAACCAGAGCTGTCCCAGATAAGAGGAACAAAAATGCCATCAGAGTGAACTTAACCATGAAAATTGTGAATATCAGACTTGAATACTACTTGCTCCATCTGTTTCTTTACTCATACATTTTCGGAGAACCCTATGCTTGTCACCTTCCAAATAAATGTAACATTTATTGCATTTATTTCTGTCAAACCCTTAACTAATACAATAAAAACATACCAATTTCAGTTTTAAGAAAGCAAAAATATAGGTACCACCATAGTAGTTGAATAGAAAAGAAAAGGAAAATATGGCAACTTTTTGAATTGATATTGAACTTTTCTTTTCCTTTGTGCTTTCTCTTAATTTCAGGGGAAAGAATAATAGTCATCTCCACTAAGAACATCCCTCTATGAGTTCATTGGAATTTATGAAACTTACGCTTTCAAGTATCACGTCCTCTCTCCCACCTCTACCACATAACAGTATTTTACATTTTATATCTAGAAGTTAAAAAGTTTAGCTACATCCACTTTACTAAACGCAAACTTGGAGGTCATTCATTAGAGGTAAGCCTTAACCAAGAGTAATTCAGTTAACATACGAAACTTAAAATTTAACCAGATCAAGCTAGCTAACCAAACTATGAAATTCCTATTCAATTGGATGAAAATGTAATTAATTCACGTAATTTAATGACTATTTACCCAAAAAAGAAAAAAATTAATGGACTAAAATTGGAATATCCCTGCAGAATTGACAATGAAAACAAGAAAGAGGAATAAAAGGCACCATGATTGGGGTCATCAGGGACGAAAGAGATGTCGAGAAGAACAACACCAGGATCAATCGGCAAGTAAACTCTTTCCCATTCAGAAAGCTCTTCGGCTGCAATTCCTTTCTGTGCAGATAATGAAAGTCCAGTTACCAAAGAAATGGCCGTAGCCGTGGCAGTTTCGGTAATGATTTGCCTTCGACTCTTCTGAGTAGCCGAAGCTCTAGGAATGTTAAGGCGAAATTGCGGTAGCTGAGGGGAATGGTGGTGCTGGTGGTAATGGGAGACGGAGAAGATAGAGTTCAGAGACGGTTTTTGTAGAAGTTGCAGAGTCACCATTGTTGGAGCTTCTTGAGGTGGTGACGTTGCAGAGAGAGAGAGAGAGAGAGGGTGCAGTTGCTTTCTCTCTCACTCTTATCCGAACGGTTAGTGTTTTAACGATTTCGCGGGAGTTGAAAAGAGTGGCAGAAAATCTTCCTGACCAATAGAATGGATAGAAGAAACAAAACAAGAAATAGGAATTTCACATTAGTCCTTCCAAATGTAAAAATTCCTAAATTAAGTCCTTTGAGTTTTCAAAAAAAAATTTATTTTTATCTTTAAAGAAAAATGACTGATTAAAATATACTTATTTTAAGGATTAAATGTATCAAATTTCAATAAATTTGTCCTATTTGTGAAGGAAGTGACACTATTGAGTCCTCAATCTTTTCAATGGACGGTAACATAAAACATCCAATCTAAAAAGTGGAGACAACAAAACTCAACTTAAAAAAATTAGGAGAGTCGGAAATAACAATAAAAATACAAAACAACAACAACACAACTATTATATTTATATTCATAGCGTTTTGACCAACGACCATTGACATCATTTGCAAGGAGGGTTCAAGTTCATCTTCTTCCTTCAACAACGATCTCTGCAATCCAGTGTTGGTCATAGACCCAAAGATAGTCTGCAAAAAAGATAAAAATCGAGAAAATGACTCAGATAGAGACTGAGTTTAAATATTAATTCTTCTAAAAGACGAAAAAGAGCTTGGTCTCTAGAGATCAAAGAGAACTCCTGGATATGGAAGTGAAAAATGATAAAATACTAAGAAATAGGTATAATAGTAACTAGAAAACAAAAAATAAAGACGAAAGCATAAAAAAAAAAGAAAAAGAGAGTTTCGACCAAGAGAGAAGCTTAGCCGGAAGAAATGGAGGAGAAGAAGGGAGAGCTGCGGGGGGAGAAAAATGTAGAGAAAAAATTTTGCTCTAGGGTTAAATTTCCATTTCTTAGAAACATTATGTGTAGAGCAGCACGAAGAAATGGAGGAGAAGAAGTGTTTAAACTCGTTCGAGCTCGTTCATTTATTAATCGAACTGAACTCGAACAAATTTAGGCAGAAATTTTGCTCTAAGGTTAAATTTCCATTTCTTAGAAACATTATGTGTCGCCTTTTACAATAATTTAGCCTTCTAGGGTTTGCCATTTGTGAACAAGTACAACTTGAACATTTTTTTTATATTCCAAAATCATTATATTTTAGCCTTCTAGGGTTTGTCATTTGTGAACAAGTACAACTGAACATTATATTCATGGAATTTCCACGTCTTCTTCCATTCCATATTTCCATCATATTTTCTTTCTATATTTTTGAGTCTTTGACACACCGGTTTTTTGGTTTAGGGGCTACTTCCCGTGAGGAGAAGATTTGGGGAACAAGATCGGGGACGGGGAAAGCCTCATACCATTCCTTGTAAGTCTCATTCACCCCCTTACTTTCATTTTTAAAAACAAAATTTACGGTATATGTGTATATATATATTTGTGTGTATATATATATATATATTATATTATTCCGTGTGGTAAATATATATATATATATATATATATATATATATATATATATATATATCCGTGTGTATATATGTGTATATATATATATCATGTATTATATTATATATGTGTATATTATATATATATATATATGTTGTGTGTATATGTCTATGTGTATATATGTGTATATATATCTCTGTGTTGTCTATATGATATATATATATATATTATATTATATATATATTATATATATGTTATATATGTTTATATATATCTCCCTGTGTGTCTATTATATAATATATTATATATATATTTATATCTGTGTGTTTATATATATATTATTATTAATACATATATCTGTGTGTTTATATTACATATATATGTATCTATATATATATATATGTCTGTGTGTATATATATATATATATCCTGTGTGTATATATATGTATATATATTATATATGTCTGTGTGTATATATATATAAACATATATGTGTGTTTATATACATATATATGTATCTATATATATATGTGTGTCTATATATATATATATTATATATATTATTCTATATATATATCTCTGTGTGCCTTTTGATTTATATTTTTTTTGATTGATTACAGAGCGATTCAATTTGTTTCGGATTCCCCTCTTTTCTTCTTCTTCAAGTAAGTCTCATTCACCCTTAATTTCATTTTTAAAAACAAGTATATGTGTGTATATATATATATTATAATCTGTGTATATATATATTGTATATATATATTATATATATATATATATATATATATATATATATATATATATATATATATATATATATTTGTGTGTATATATATATATTATATTATCTGTGTGTTTATATATATATATGTGTATCTATATATATATATATTATATTATATCGTGTTTATATATATATATATATATATGTTGTGTCTATATATATTATATATTTGTGTTCGTTTATATATTATCTATTCCAATTACTACTGTTGCTTGAATCTACTTTCGCGGCAGGGAGGGGAGGTAGAGTGATTGATAATCGTCGTGCTTCAATGTTCGGTTGATACGATTGAAATGATTTTATATGCATCCGATTGGGTGCGTAATCTTCACTGACTTAAGAAAGATAAAAACAGGTTTTTTTTTTTTTTCATTTCTCCTTTATTTTGTATGTATAAAAATAATATTTATTATGTTTAGGAATAATTTTTATATATTTAATAAATTATATCTTCTTTTTTCATGTGGAAGATGAACATCCATCTTTTTGAAGAAATTTCTTTATCTTTGTACTAAATTTATTGATTTTAGTTATTATATGAAATTTTTGAATATGAATTTATCATACAGTGTAATTGTGGAAGATGACTTTTATAATTATTATTTGTGTTTTTAATTTGTATCTTTTACGATTTTTTTTAGAATTTATTATTTCATGGGAATTTTTTATAATATTTTTTTAATTTATTGAATGGTTAAATAGTTAAATTATATAAATTCTTGTTATTTTAGAAATTTGAAACCTTATAAAATTTAATATTATTATTATTTTTTCAATATTTGAACAAACTCGAACTCGAGTATTCTTGAAAGTTAAGACGAGCGAAAGAGACTAGCTCGAAGCTCGAATCCTAAGCTTTATTAAAAAATAATCGAACGAACTCGAACAAAAGTTTAGGCTCGATATTATTAAACGAGCGAACTCGAACAATGTTTGAACATTTAATCGAACGAGCTCAAATTATCTATGTTCGGTGCCTCCCCTCGTTTGGGTTATGTGTCCCCTTTCTCATTCAGAGTTCCTAGTTACAAATAATGATAATATACCATATGCACACACAAACATCCATATTCTCATCTTCCAAGTATTTTGATATTTAGAGCAACCACAAACTCTTTATTACTATCTAACTCCTGCATATTTTGGGATATTATCATTGTTCTTTTAGTGTTTAGTGATTTATAATAATTTAACTATCGAAGAGCTTATATCGAAGATAATGTCTCAAGAATATTGACTTTTTGCCGAATTTACTTGACATTTCTATTGTTCATTCGAATATCTTATTGTCATTTCAATAAGTTAAAAATTATTTTTTCTTTTTCTTTTTAATTTTCAAAATTTTTAATCTCATATATTACTTGAATTTATAACCGTATATGTTTATAGATGCATGAGACAATTAATAATTGAACTCAATCTATTTATAAAAATATTACGAGGTATTCTATAGTCTCAAACTATGGGAGGGCACCTTTAACCCAATTCACATCCAGACTAATTCCCGCTCGAGTTGAGTTGGTCCCCGACGGAAGGAAAGCTTTAGCCAAAATTTTAAACATATGCATACATGAGTTAGGATTTGATCAAATGAAACCGGTTAAACATGGGCAAAAAAGATTTCCAAATTGTGATTCAAAATTCACATGCTATGCTAGCATTAGATTTGCCAAACATTGTGTAGACATAATAGTGCATGCTACATACTTAATTACCATCAAGCATGTAGATTTTAGGTGCACTGTCTTCTAGCTAACTTTTTCTCAACCATGCCTAAATGCATGAAGGGACTATTGAATATTTTATCAGGGATCCTTCTTTGATGAATCAATTTTTATTCCCCCAACCCCCTAAAATTCAATCTTATTTTTAACTTAAATAATTTCATAAAATTATGTCATTTTTCATCTCTATGAAAATTCTAATTCTAAATATAATATTTGTTTCATTCATAGTAAAGTTATTAGACAAAATTTCTTTTAGTATTTTTTACTTATTTTAAAATTAGTATCGAAAACTAACATAATATTACGTATTAACTATTATTAAACTTGTCATAATGATTAATCTTAAAACTATAAGCAAATACTATTTGATTAAAAAAAAATTATGGCATCGCTTAGGTGCCATTTCTAGGTGTGATACGTCATTCTACATAGTAAGTAACAAAGATGTGTGATATATGGTATATGAGAACGAATTAAAATATTTATTGTCCATTTAAGATATTCTTTTTAATACAGTAAAGATAATGCAAAATAATTAATCGTAAATGTTATTAGACTCATAATTACATTTTGCTTATTTTTGTTTATCGCATTGGGTGGGTCCTGTCACCGATGGGCGACACCTTTAAGTTATTTCATGCTCAAATTAATCTCACTCGCTGATTTGTAGGCACCTCATTGAGCGGGACAACTAACCAGAGAATTTAATATTTTTCCATAAGCCAGAATTTGAAACCTACTCATCATTTTTATATATATATATATATATATATATATATATATATATATATATATATATATATATTATATGAAAAGAAAAGATGGAAGAGATTCCAAAAGTGATCGGAGTTAGGACGCGGAAGAATCTGTCGGTGACAATTTTATAGTCCAATTAAACTGTTGACTTTCCCTTAGTTGTCATTAGCGTTTTTCTGTCTTAATAAAAAATTTTCCTTAGTCCCAAACAACCATTAGTTTCAAATGCACATTTCAACTTTCACACACATGGATATCATTATCAACAATCCCGGTTTATAGATCAATATATCTATATATAATAATTACATAATCTTCACCTTTTTAACGATAAAAGTAAAATTTGAAATGAATTGATAGAGTGAAAATAGAGATTTTTAAAAATACCTTTAAAACTGCTATGTTTCAAATTTTACTTTTTGATTTGAGGAATTGATAAGTGGAGTCCTAATGCTTCCTTTAGGACAGATGATCGAGGGTTTGAATCTTCCCGGGATGATTAGTGTCATGTTAAAAAAGCTCTGGGTCGGACTCTAACCCTCAAGTAAGAGTTGAACTCTGCGAGCGCTCCGCAGGCCGAGTCCGGATTAGTCACACCGAAAAGATGGAGACACTGAGCGCCCAAGTGGGTACCAAAAAAAAAAAAACTTTTTATTAATGCTATTATTAAAAAGTATATGTCATTCAAAATGGAAAGAACTCGATTATGAATATCAAGAAAAACTTTTTTTTTTTTTAAAAAAAATTCTTGCAACTTAATTCGGAATAAATGTTTACTTTCTTTAATAAATGATAAATATATCACGTCTTTTTAATCATATATGAAATTGTTATTAATTGTGGTAACTTTATTTGGTCAATTTGTCAAATTTCAATGAACGGGATTTTCTTAAAATAAGTGATTTTTTTTTATTATTGTTATATTACATTTCAATAATCAATTCATATATATATATATATATATATATATATATATATATATAAATGTTATATTATATAATAAATAACCAAATAGCATAGAGATGCAAGAATAATTTTATAAACAAAAACTAATAATATGGGATGATTTTGACAATTTTTTTCAATTTTTAGTATTCTTTTTGCATAAAAAATCACTTTCATTGGAATAAATGTTTGGATAATAAATAAATAAAGCTTGAAAAGGAAAAAACAGGGTCTAGGTAGGCCTTAATTAATGAATTAATTTAATATACTGTAAATATTATATATATATATATATATGTGTAAGTATTTTTCCACTTAATTAATAAAGTATGCCAACATTAGATTCATAAATAACTTTAATTACTTAAATAATGTCATAATTAAAATACACTTAAATTAATTGAATGGTGAAATTAAAATTATTATATATTTTTTAATAAAATAAATTAAAAATTAAAGAATTATGGAATATATATATACATATCAATAAATATAAGTTGACTAGTTAAAAAAATGTGGTAATATTTATGTATGCAAACGCTTGTCAAAATCCATGTAATACATATATTTTCTTTTTTGTTAATTATGAAATAAAATTCTATATGCCGGAAAGTCAATTTATTTGTAATATCCTAACTTTTATCATATCTCGAACTGATGATCTCTCATGTCATAAGTGAAAGTGTTACCAACGGACCTATACATTTTTTACCAATATATATATATATAAAATTATGTGGGGGAAAGTTTCTTCTTTGTTACCTTTTGCTTCAATCCAGCTATGAATGACCAAAACAGGCAATGCATATACATATACATATACATATACATATACATACACATACACATACATATAAGTTATGATACTAATTGTCATAACTCGGGTTTGTGAGTTTGCGCTGCAACTATAAGTTTCAACGTTACTTAGAATCAATTATTTGACATTGTTCTCATTGTAACAAAAGATTTATCTTGAGTTGGCAATAAATATCTAAATTCATACTTATTAGATAGTCATTATGGTCATTCAAGTGTTACGGTTGAAAATAACAGTTAATAAATATTAGTTAATTAATAAGAGAAGACATTGTATATATTTTAAGAAAGTACGATGATGATTACAAAAATACGAAAAATAATGTCTTTTTAGTCTAAAAGACTAGTATATTATTGCCGATTATAAAAAAAAAAAAAAGACTAGTATATTATAATATACTTAAACTTTAATTAAATATTTTTTTCACATTTTTATTTTAGTGAACTAAACTTTTAATTTTATTGACTATTTCACAACATATATTTTAAAATAGGCCTACGTTAACCAAATTAGTGAAAATTACTCTTTTATTTTAATTTTTACTATTTTTTTTAATTGCAAACTTCACGAGTTTAAAATCATAACACACTTTCTCATCGTGTTATAAAATAATTTAATAATATTGTTTGTTTTGACTCACGATTTTAAAACGTATCATTAAGTAAAAAGTTTAGAACCTTAATTAATCGGTTAGTAAATCCCTTGACGAGCTATTAGAGACTCAATATCATTACAAGATCATTAATTGAAAAATACTAAAATATCTTTGCTTTCTCCATTATGAGACGAAGTAACAAAAATAAATTATGTGTCTTTTAGTCGAAAATATTATAATATCATTTGATTTGATTTTCTTTCACAAGAATAATTAATAAGTATAACTCGAAAAATATTAAAATTATAAAGGTATAAACGAGAAAATATCAATAAATACACAATAATTTTTTAATATAACATATAAAAATAAATTAATTTCTTCAAAAAGTAACAAGTAAAAATAGCATGAAGTATATATATATATATATATATATATATATATATATATATATGACATTCATTCTAGAGTCGATATTAGATATGCTGCTAAATAAGGGTTGTATTTATAGATACAAATTAGACCAAATTAAATTCGATCAAATCTATATTAGTCGAGAATTATTATTAAAAAACTAGATGGTGATTGAGAAAACTATATATATATATAAATATATATATATATATATATATATGTATGTATATATTGTAGTCAAATTTCCTAAAATGAAAGGGCCTTACAAACTACACAACAAAAGTTCTCTCTTAAACACTCTAATTTCTTCCTTGAGTTTACCTTCCAATTTTCTCCTTCTCTCTTATTTATTTATTTTTTCTTTCACTTAAGAAAAAATATTACACAGGAAGAAGAGAGAGATTTACATTAGAGGATCAGAAAACACAGAGCAGATCGCCTGTTCTCTCACCAGATCTAAGCAACCCTTTCCGT
This sequence comes from Cynanchum wilfordii, assembly GCA_025388415.1. Classification (NCBI taxonomy): domain Eukaryota; kingdom Viridiplantae; phylum Streptophyta; class Magnoliopsida; order Gentianales; family Apocynaceae; genus Cynanchum; species Cynanchum wilfordii. The sequence continues at coordinate 107,140 of JAHSUH010000774.1, read as the reverse complement.
TTCTCATCACCCTTCTTAGCGTTTTTTCTCCATAATCACACTGGATTTTTTTTTCTTTCTTGATTTCCTTTTCTCTTCCGAGTATATTCAAATGATTTCTATAGGAATTTTTAAACTCCCTAATTATAGTAGAATGAATCTTTTTTAAAATTAAAAAATTCTGGGCCATTTTTGGTTTTTTTTGGGTTTCTTGTGGTGGGTTGGTGAGGATTTCCTTTTTTTTTTGGGGAGTGTGTTAATTTTTGTGAAGAGGGAATGAAGAGGGAGAGGAAAGTGAATGGTGGGTTAGGATTAGGATTAGGATTAGGATTTGAAGATGATTGTAACGATGTAAATGGATCCATTAGAATAGCATCTTCGTCGGCAACATCATCTACGCCTTTAAAACATACATCGTCCCCTGTCGCCGTCGGTATTGTCGGCACCGGTGGTGGTGTTGGAGGCTTGAGCTATATAGAACACCCAGTTTCTAAATTTGATACTTTGGCCGGTGTCGCCATAAAATATGGCGTTGAGGTATTTCCCTTTTTTGGAGTCGTTTATAAGAAATCAGTTTCCTTTTCCCTTTTTTTTACGCAGGGGAATCGCAGGTTCTAGGGGAAATTTTAGGATTCTAAATGTCATTTGAGCTCTGTTTTCAAAAGTTTCGAATTTTTCTGTAAAAATTTGTGAGGAAAAAACTGGTAGAGAGTAATTTCAATCCATTCTTTATTGTTTATTGTTTGTTCTTATTAAATTCCAGAAGTAACTGTCCTATTGGGGACAGAATTTTTAGTTGAACTGAAAAGCATTATTATAATAATAAATCACTACTGCTGATGTTTCTTTTTCGACCTTTTCTGCTTCTGAAAATAATTTGGATTGGAGTTTTCTGTGCAGATAGTTTTAGTTTAAAGAAATAACCGTTTATGGTATTTTGGGCGATTTGTGCATTTTCTTTATTTTATTTAATTTATGATTTGAGTTTTATTTCTGAATTACCATTAATGATCTTTGGTACATCAGGTAGCTGATATAAAGAGATTAAATGGATTGGTATCAGATCTTCAAATGTTTGCTCTTAAGACACTTCAGATACCATTACCAGGGAGACATCCACCATCACCCATCTTGTCCAATGGTGTGGATGATCAAAGGTATTCAGTGATTTTTGTTCTCTCTCTCATATATATATATATATATATATTATTTATGTGTTGTTGAGCTCAGCAGTTGTACATTCGGTTTGAACTTGGCCATGATAACTTTGTCTTTAAGTTTCACTAGACTCGTACAAGAATGAATATGCAAAGGGAATTATTCTCTAGCACTTTGAAAGAAAAAATTATATATATATATATATATATATATATATATATATAAAGTGGGGATGCTGTTGAAATATGGTTTTTAAACAGGATTATGGAAGCTCAAGCATGTATTTGCAGAAGATAATAATAAGTAAATCTTTTGCATCTGCATTTCTTTAGTCAAATAGAGAAATGACTCCTTCTCATGGTGCAAGTTTAGAATGTTCAATGTTGAATTGAATCTATTTTACTCATAGGTGGGCTAAGTATTTGCAAAGACTCTTTTTAACCTGACTTTTCTCTGAGGATGATATTCAAATTTCCTTGCTGCCATTCGCATATCATAGGGAGAAATCTATTGTTAAACATACATGATTTCTTGGAATGCTTGCTTCAAGATTGATAGGCTTGTTGGTGTAATTGAGTTGCGAATTGGAATGTTGTTAGTAGCAGAGTTTTACTCAATGTGTTTATTATTGGCTACTACTTTTTGGTACACATGATTTCCCTATGCTGTCCCACTTCCAAAGGGTGCCTGTTATCGTGGCTAAATGTTGTAGGCTTAGTGAAAATATGAGCTAGAAAGCTATGTCTGTGTGATTGTTGCCATACTAAGTAGACAAGTGAATGGTTGCTTTGGTGAGTGAATTAAGCTAAGTATTTCCTCGAACATTATGAATCCAGGGACTGTAATAATTTTTACTGAATAATTATTATTATTTCAATCAATAATTGAGAAAAGAAAAAACAAATAAGTAAAAGAGATCGCAAGTTTTGAGCCAGGAGATTTCAGGTTCAGCTTGTCTGAAACAAGTCAGAACATGCAGGTGAAAAGGAATTCGGATTAAAAAATTTAAAGGCAATGGATTCAATCGTGAAACGGTGTCTATCTTAATTTTAATTATTATGTGTTGCTGCTTGTCTGAAGAGTATGTTGATAACGGCTTCTTGAACTTGAAGACTGACAAGATGGCACATCCAGAATTTGAGGTCTGCTAGTTACTTGAAGTATTGTCAGTATCAATACTTCATCTTTCCTTTTCTTATTAGCTGTACTAGTACCAATTCAACCATAAATGAATGTGGACTCTGTTGCATCAGAAATTTGTTTTCTACCATACATGGTATGTGTATTTATACTTGAGTTGCCATGTTGGATACTTCTTTTGCAGGCCTAGTAGCAGTGAGAAGACCCCATCCAACCGCAGGAACTCAGATATATTTGATTCATTTCAATCGCTCAAATTGAAGCCTTCACCTCAAACGAATGTTGTTTCTCCAGCTATGACCAATCTGCAAGGTTTTTATGGTCTCAAACCAGTGGATAGAAAACCTGTATCAGAAGGGTTTGAGATGGGTGTATATCGGAAAGGAGGAGTTCCTCATAACTTGGAGGAGGGGCCTTTTGCGTCAGCTCTTTCTACCCCACCACGTCTACATAGAAAATCTAGAAGTGTAGCTAACGATCTTATGTCAGAGAACGGTGATCTGACTGGAAATGGATCAGCTGAAGATAATAATAGCTCAGATAAACGGATGGAAAAGCTGCTGTTGAGAAGGCGTCAGAAATCTGATGCTGACTTCAGTTCCCATGCCCCAGAAATGTTGCTGAAGGAGGAAAGCACAAATGGTGGTGGATTTTCATCAATTACAGGGAAAGGATTGGCTTTAAGACCCAAGTCAGCTAGCCGAATGGCTGATTCTGAAATGGATTCTCTAAACCCTGTTCCGGTAGGTTTAGGGGATTCCTTCATAACAGAGAACATAAATGGAGTAAAGAAATCCCCAAGTACTTCAAGCTTGCAGGATTCAGATAATATGACACTGGCATCACTTTGGCCTTTGAATCTGAAGCCAGATTTGCAGGCATTTGCAAATGCATCATCCATTACAAAACCAATCTTTGATGGTCTACAGAAGCCAATAAGTGGTCGTAAAACTAAGACTGCGCTGGACTAGAGAGAAATTATTTATTCAGTGGAACACAAAGAAAGAAAACATACACACAAAAAAAAGGTGAATTTTCCTTTTACATTTTGTTGAGGCATCCATAATTGTGGTGGTGGGAGAGAGATGTAGAAGAAGAGGCAAAAATAGGAAATAAAGCATATTACTCTTGTCATTTGATAATACAGCATATTTCATTCTGGCTCAAGCCTAAACAACCGTAGGACTAAAAAAAAGGAATTAGTCATGAGCAGAAAAGTTTTTGTTGCATAATATGGGGGAATGATATAGGAAAAAAAAAATTGTATATTAATAGATAGATCTGTTCAATGGAAATTAGATCTGATCATGATGTTGTTTATATGTATTTATGAATCAGTTTTTCTCAATTTTTCTTGTTCCAGTAACAGTGTATTCTTTCCAGCATAAGGTGCTTTGGGGATTCTACATCATAATAATTTGCTATGCTGCTGAGATTTTATTTCATACACCAGTTGTTATTCTATATATATATATATATATATATACTTTCTCTTACATGTGTTTCCCATGCTTATTCATAGATGCCTTTTGAAACGTTACACTAAACGTTTTGAGAAAGAGACGTGTGACTTCCAGGTGAACAAAGAACTTATGCTTTTTTGGATTGGGAAGGGGAATAATATGAGTTTAGAGAGAGAGAGAGAGAGAGAGAGAGATTATCAAAATAAGTAATATTGCTGAAAAGCCTTTATTAGTGCCAAAATGTGATACAAAAGCTAAAAACAAACATGCTGTGCGACATTTAACCATAAAAAAGAAAGGAAAGAAGAGGGGGCTTTTGTAGATAATGAACTCACTCTACGCACGCTACTCCTTTCCATTTGCTATCAACCCATATCCATCCTTCCTTCCTATGGGTGTCTATTAATTTGACCATTTTAGTCCCTATGCACACAGTGCTTCTGCTTCTGTCAAGAAACGTAAATCAAATCAATTAAAAACAGTAAAACAATTTTATAGATTAAAATTTAATAAAATAAAATAACAGAATATACATAAACCTTTGGAATGCTGATGGTGTTTAGGTTTCAGAATCCGTATGCTGAGTTCATTCCAAGAAACAGAAAATTGGGGGAAGATTCTTCGTCATTGCATTCCAAAATCCTATATTTGAAACCCAGACCTTGTCTAAAACCAACGAACAAATCAACAATCTTAACCAATAATACATGGGGTTATTGAGTTAAGTCTCCTTAAATTTCTATATATCGAAAAAGAAAAGAAGATATTTCTATGGCTGGGATTTACCTAGTCTTTTTCCTTTTTATTTTTTTATTAAAAAAAAATGTTTAATTTAAATAAATTATAATATTTGAAATTAGAAATTTTGTACGTGAGTAAGACTTCTAGGAATACCATTTTCTCTCAAATTTGAATTTACAATTTAACACAAACAATAGAAGAAAGATATGAAAGAGTGTAAAACCAATAATTCCACTCAAAGTAGTTATATGCATATTCTTATTGAGACGTCCACTTTATTCTATTTTTAAGCAACGCCAAAAATCTTTGGAAGGAAGGCAGGGGAAAAAATGTTATGTCAACTTAAATCTATCAAAATATCAGTACACAAGTCTTTTTCTTCTACAAAGTTCTAAGAGAGGGGGAAAATAACTGTAGAAATTCCGTATTCAATTAATTTGGATGGGTTTTAATTTTTACACGCCTTTTCTTGCATACATATATTGATTGGTTCTTTACAAACCCAAGCAGTATCCTCAATATTATAAATAATAATGTCACAACATTTTGAGATTAAATAAACCCGAGGGGAAAGCTTGCTTATTCATTGCAAAAACTATGATATGACTAGTATAACCATGCTATCCTCCATTTCCAATATCACATTTTTTTTTCAAGTATGCAAAGATAAAAGTGAAGAGAAATACTTATCAAGCATACCAAATGAAAAACATCAAAGTACAACAAATAAAGGATTGACTGAAGAAACTGCCCCTTACCTGGCTGGCTACGGCTCCATTTTGCATCCAGAGTATTATTCCCAGATAAATCTCCACCATTATATATATGTATAGTCCATGGTAACCATTTTCATATGCCTCAAGGCTGATAAGTTTACATTTCAGGTAAAGGCATGGATAGGTAACAGGGTCTGCCATCCACACCTTCCCTGTTTCCTTCAGGTCCTGAATACCCCCCAAATCCCAGATTACTCTGGCTATTATAAGATTCCAGAAAGGATGACATTATGTGCAGAAGTGATACAGCTTTCCCTGGCCTGTGTTCTGAGAGTTTTAACTGCTTTTCCATATCTACATACAGCTTCACGACTTACATAGACACAAACTAATGACAAAAAAAAAAAAAAATAAAAAAAAGGTCCAACTTCCCTACACAGACTGCAACCATTTTTACAAGAATTTTCTTAGGCTGTCAAATACTAGATATAGGTGCCCCCCTGTGCACATTGACATGGGCCTACTCTCACCCTTCAGAGTGATGACTACATCAACTATAAGAAATAAGCATCTTGATACCACCAGGAAGGGCAAAAAGAGATCCTGGGAGTGACTGAATAGGACTTACAAATCCTCTAGCAAAGGCTCCCCCTTATCTTTAACTCAAATAAAGTGGTCAAAACCTCACAAAAAAATCCAGCCAGACACTTTCAAGCAAGATCATCCATCAGGCAAATTCTATTCGCATAACTTATCTCACTTCTCACCAAGAAGAACTCAGCTCAAAATGTAACACTAAATAAAATGGGTGAGATTAATATTTACTACCCTAAGAACAAAAAGAAATGAAAGGACAGACGTGATTATGGACACTTCTAAATATAAAAAATAGTCCAAAATGCAATATAGCCCACCAGAAAAACTCATCCTCCTAATTCATGAAGAAAAGTAAACTATATATATATTAAAAAAAAAAAAATCACCTTGATATTAAACTTTGGAGAGAGACAGGTACCTCTTTAATGCAAAAATGCAGTAATCTGATCAATCCCTATTTCTTTCAGAGGCGTACAGTTACCTACAGTAGCAAAGATTCCAAGAGATGGATAGAGAAGCATTGCTGAGGGACATAATCCTGGATTAGTTCTTGACTTTTGGGTAAGTCCTGCAGGAAAGCCCCATCAAACTAATGCTCCATATGCTCACTCTGCAGTTTAGTTAAGGTCCATAATAATTCAATTGCATTATTAAGTCCTGAATCTCATTTTTCTTTTGAAATCTTTATCTATAGAAAACCTCCATATGATGGAAGCATCCTAAAACTCATTCCATCATGATATACATTCAGTCATTTTCTATTAGTTATAACATAATATATATATATAGTGTAGTGGTCTCTCATTTCACTAGCTATGCAATCCTTCCATGAGGAACTTATGTAGAATACAAGTAAAGCTTGTTAACCTCACATCCCAAGTGGGCTAGGAAAGATCTGAAGTGGGTCATATCATTATAAAAATAAATTAATTCAGTAGAAAGCCTATGCAGGAAATAGAACCAAAAGACATATTCATTCATAAATAAATTGCACGATGTAAAGCAGGCAAAAAATAATGTATGCACCACATACGAAAAGACATGCTACAGTATATATTCATAAACAAACTGTGCTAGTGTAAAACAGGCAAAAAATAATGTATTCAGGAGCACCAGATCTGCTGAAATAATCTTCCATGATTTTTTATCCCCTTTTGTAATGAACATTTTTCAATCATGAATCAGCAAACATAAAAGGCATGCTTAACATTATTCAAGAAATTTGTACCCCATGGGCCATGCAAAGAAATTCAAACAGGAACTATGTTACACTCTCCACACAATCAAGTAAGAAACTCTAGAGACTAGCCTTTTCTTTTGTGATATTCCACATTTTATTATTTAGAATTCACAGCTAATTCTTACTTCCACACTATTCTAGTTGATACATTTCCAAGAGCACTGTGTCACACCATCATCTCCTTCAAATTTAACAGATGCAATTCAAAACATGACATTGCAATAGGTCAACAAGATCCGCAGGTAATCAATTGCAAATTCTATATTGCAGAAACTAGCCGCAAAAAAGGAAGATAATAGAGCATTCTGATGGGGAAAAGATGAAACTTTCATCCATCATCTACTTTAGGAGATCGCGTGTCTTTGATACAAGCTCACATGCCAAAAACCCATTGAACGTAGAAAGACATTTATTCACAGTTCAAAAATGGCAATATGCTAAGCATACAGTAACAACGCCTAAAAAAATTTGATAAATGCTCTAAAGCTGTGATCATAATTTCACGGACTATCTTGAGCATATGATACAACATATTTTGCTCCATCCTCTTACCTCTTTTTTTTTTTTTTAGGGTGAGTTGTTGGGGCAGGGGCTCATTTACAATCTGCATAAAAAACTATAACTACTGCCATCTTGGAAGGGCGGCAATGTGTCAGCTCAAACTATTTCTTCATACAATTACCTCAAAGCTGTGCTGCCGATTTATCTGCCAGAATATTCAATGAAATTTGATGACCAATTACTCTCCAAAAACCCCTGAAATGCTTTGCAAAAACCTGTCACGATAAAAACTCAAATTTGATACTCACTCTTTGGTAGCAGAAAAAATATTAGAGGTGGAAAATAATATACATACAAGCATGTATAGAGACGAAATATAAGGCTATTGAAGAGCTTGTGTTGTGTGCTTAGTGGCATGAACTGATAGTTATGAAAGCAAAAGAAATGTCGGTCATTACACGAATTTTTACAATTTCAGCAAAGCAAAGGTATACTGTAGTTACTGAATCTCTTTCAGTATATTCTAGTTGTAGTTTTTATACATAGTCAATGACGTGAGTTTTTTCAGCATTTTTCCTTCTTTAATATTCCTGAAGTAATAATATTTGTAATTGGCCAAAGAAGTACAAAGGAAAAGATAGTCGCAGATACAGTTCACATAAAAGGATATCTACGTAACAACAGACACAGAAATAGAATTATTGGATCACAATACAATTTAATGAAAATATATTCCCTTCTTTTTTCTAGAGAAAACCTCAAAATACAGCTGAAAAGAGGACTATTTCCCTGCTTGATAAAATTATTAAAGCACGAAATGGGGAAAAAAAAAAATTATCATTAAATTTATATTCTTTTTTAAAAATTTCTGAAACAGTACAACTTAAGAGACAAGTGACAAAGAAGAAGTGTCACAAATCACTTAAAATGCTACAATAATTAACTAGAAGGAATTTTCAAATATTAGCACTAGACATGACCAGACAGAAGGATCAAACAATTCAGACTAAATAAAACTCAAAATCAAAGTACTCCTAACCATTGGCTGTTGTAGGTACCAACAAACAGGGACTCTCTTTCTGATTTCAGATATACAAACTATTTCATTCTTTACCACTTGTATTGTTCCTAAAAATGTTCAAACATTCTCTAAAAATTAAAGCAATTACACCAAAAGCAGGAATCATCCTCTCCAAAGATAATATGGGTTCTGAACTGATTACTGGTAGAATAACCAGAATATTTCAGAATGTAAGAATAAAATACTCCCAACTGATGTATATTCACTTTTGTTCAATGATGTCAACGAAAATCCAATTCTACCTTGACCATAATAAAAGTACTGTTTCGAGAAATAATTTCAAATAACTTTCAAGTTCAATTTCACACCACCAATAGGTTCAAGCAGGTGTCTACTCATGTACATTCAAAAGCTTGAGAACTATTTATATCTTTGTCTGCTTCAACAATATTTTATAATTCTACAGATTAGGCATGCAACAGCAGTACACTCTAAATCCATGATCATAGCTACAAATTAAACAAGTCTATGCCAAAGATAGTTTCTCCACTCAAATGATATAAAGCTCAAAATCAAATTCTTGATTTTCAAAGACATCTTTGAATTAGCCAAAGTATTTAGCCATTCATCCTCGTACTTGCACCTCCAGTTTCTAGACAAAATTGGAATGGACAAATGGCAAAAAAAAATAAATTAAAAAATTCAAATTAAAAAAAAAAATCATGCACCATCCTCACCAGATATAGTGACAGAGAACCTAGGGTCAAAGAGGATTGTATGAGAGATTAACAAAGGAAAACAATTTTTGAAGAAGAAACAAGCTATGTAGACAGAGGGATATGTAATTCTTCAAAATCACAAACAATTAGATTTAGCAGTCAAATGGATACAGATCTGTGACCACAAACAATAAATTGCAGGCAAGAGTAATCAGGAAAAATCTGCAAGCAGGATCATCTCAGGTTTAAGCACGACTTGTAACATCAGAATGGTGCATGATAATTATAAAGACCTTCCAAAAAGGCTAAGGCTAATGCAAACACATACCAAATGAATCAGGTACCCTAATTAAAAAGAGATTACTATTTACTGTTACTAGATCAATAAGTTCAAACTCATAATAAGCTCAAGCACAATTAAATAACTAAGAGAATTCCTGCAATTTCCAGAAATGAACAAAATGATCAGAAGATCCTTGACAACCAAGAATAAGCACAAAATCTGAAATTCAGAGAATGTCTGAGGTAAATAACTTAAAACAATATGTTCTACAGTAAGCCGTCAGCATTTGATTTAAAGTACTCCATTTAAATGCTTGAGCTCAATCCATCTTTATGCCCTTTGCAATCTCCAAGTCCTTTCTATATTCACCAACTTTTAAATTAGATAGGCATATCGGTATCACTCTTCTGTGCTTTTCTATCTCACTGAGCTTCAATCTAATGTTGCAAGGTCAAAAGGAAATTAAGATCCCTAAATAGATCTTAGAATACAGGGTTGGTATAGTAGGGCACTATAGAAAGGTTAGCCAGCCAATTGAACTCCCCTGCTACTTTAAATGCATCCAATCTATGTCATCCAATAGTGTGGGTGTCTTATAGCAAGAGCAAAAGGGAAAGCAATCGATTAATTAGAGTAGAAATGTGTAAATTACTAATACAACTCAGAATTTGGCCTCTTGAGAGCAAAAAAAAAAAAAAATTCAAAATTCAGGGTTAACTCTAATTGCTTAAAATTTCAACCAGCCCAAGTTACCCAAGCACATGCAATGAAGTTTTGGTGAGATTGACATTTATAAGCAAGAATTTCTTCCACTATATCAACTCTTTTGTTAATCACAGAACAGGTAATAAAACAATAAATGGAGTTCATAAAGAAGGTTTTTCCATTAGCTCAAAAATCATAATAGAACTTGATCAGTGTTTTTGTACTGAATGTATTGCATCTATTATTTTTACCAGATAGCAATTGCAGACCACTTTCATGCCTAAATATGAATTGGTTTCATACATGTTCTTTACCTGCAAACCATCTATAAAGATGGCAGTAAATGAGAAGAAGAGGGCCTTAAGGTGAATCACATTGACCTTATAGATATCAATGGGCAAAATAAAGTGAACCAAAATGAGGGTTTCAACATATTTTTCTATACATTCCAGGTGTCATCTTCCCCAATCAGACATTGAATGAAAAAGAACTAAAAAAAAAAAAAATGAACTGTAAGTTCACGATCACATGACATACCAACATAAGGAAACATTGGCATTTCCAGTTATGGGAACTTTGTCAGGTGTTGTTGCAGGTATGCAACATTGCTAGTTTTGCTAGAAGTCTTTAATGTTAGAAGCATGGTGATCTCATATACATTTAAAGATTTGGGAGCTGCTTGGGCAGGCCACATATAACATCAGAGCAAGGTGAACCCAAAAGAAAGATATGAACATATTCTCTATATTACTTGAAGTCATATTTTGCTAACCAGACATTGTAAACAAAAAATTTAAGCTCAAAATCACAAGTCAGACCACCATAAGAAACCATAGCATTTCCAGTTATCCACTGCTAGGTAGTGTACCAAGCAGGAAGTATTGACTAATTTTTCTCTTGCAGCCGTAGGATCTGTTTCACAAAAGAACCACATATTGAAAAGAATTCTACATAAATGCAACACGTATTTGAAAATCCATGTCAATGTTCATATAAGGACTAAATGATTCATTAAGCAACAAATGTGGTAATGAAAAATAATTGAAGGTGAGAAACAGCTATAGCTAAGCATTTTCTGGAATGAGACCAAATATTTCCAAGTTCCAGATCTACACAACAAAGAGAAAAAAAAATGTTGATTGTCAATTTATTTTGGAGAGGGTAAGAACATTAAGGTCTAACCCACTTGTCAATATTAAGCTTAATGATGATTGGTAAGAATCATTAAAACCTAATGAAGAAGAGACCAGCAATTCAATTCCCAAAAAAAAAAAAAAAAAAACCTCTTGAAAGGATGGGATCTGTGGCCTGTGGAAGAATAACTGAGGATGTTGGCATAGAACAAGTAACAGTAAAGTCCTGAAACACACCTTCAAAATTCATTCCAGAACTTACAAATTGACCCTTCCTCCGAACTTACAAATACACAATAGTCAAGACAAGGTTCTTTCTAGAACAAAGTGCACCAACATGGGGACAAGATGCAACAAAACAAGAAAGAATGGGGAACACCTGAATAAATGCTACCAAAAACTCAAATACGTTCAATATCTCTTCTTAATCTATTTCAATAATTACAAAACTTACCCCAGAGTAAGAGAATAAATTGATCTTCCTAAAGAACTTATGGAGACAATAGTCAAAAAATGTTCTTCAAGGAATAAAGGGCAGCAAACAAATGGGATGCAAGGAAATTAACGAAACATGGAGAACAGGTAGAGAAATGATACCAACAGAACTCAAATATATTGGTTCAAATACCTCTTCCTCAGTCTATTCAGAATAGTTACAATACGTAATCTACTGAGTAAAATGGCTTACAATTTGAAGTATATGTTTGCGGGTTGCTTTTGTCAGGAAAATTACATTATACACTCTTGTTAAGGGCACCACAAGTTCGAACAACACAACCATTTTGTTGACATCCAATTGGCAATAAAATCCAAGCATTTCTTTTGAAGAGCACCGAACAAAATTTTAGCTTTGAATGGGCACCCACAGCCTGAGAACAACAATAAAAATCTTGAACTTAGAAATAGAATAGCAGGGAGTAGGTCATAAAGAGTTGTCCCACACAATAAATCCACAACCAATGACTTAAGAAGAATAACCTTGGGAAAAAGCAAGGAACATTAACAGAAACAACATACTAAAAATGAAAAAAAAAAAAAAAACCAGAAGGCTGATATTCAACATTAGACCATGAAAATGAAACCAAAATATAGGAATGCGCAGACAGGAAAGTTGGGAATTTAGTTTCACCCTCCCTTTTTTGAACATGAAAAATGAGCAATAAAAACACTCACCACAGATCCAAAGTGTTCCAATCTAGGCGGGTCTCCAACTGATGGCAGACATGTCTGGTCTGCTTGGGATCATGTGAGAAACACCATTACCTGAAAGTTAATAAAACTAAGTGAAACCTCCTAGAGTGGGAAAATGAGGCAGATACAAAACTATTAATACGAGCAAAGTAACACCCAAACATTTATAAAATTCAGGTGCTGCACTCAAATTATTTTTCATCCACTTTTTGCACTTCAACTCTTAAAAGGTCAAATGTTGCCCTTGCTTCAACAATTTAGGTTAATCGGTTAAATCATGTGCTATTTATGTGACCTATTACGGGTATATTATCCTTAAAAAATAAAAAATTAATCAACGTTTCAATTACTTTTTTTTTTTTTTCCATTTTCAAAATTAATCTACAGTTTTTGAAGCAATAACCCTCCATGGTGGGAATTCAACATCTCTGCATGTTTTAGACTCCTAATTTTAGAGCTTGTATAATGATTTGAGTTTACTGGTCAATTACCGGATGCATATTTCAGAATCTGACATTTAAAAATTAAAAGTTAAAAAAGTTATATAGTATTTTAGATCAAAACAAGAATAAACTAGGAACTTGTAAATAACTGTTCAACTTCCTTGTGGTAATTGGTAATGAAACAGGGAAAAATATGTTTGACTGGTCATGTAAGGGGAGTATCTTGTATCTAAACTACCAAGATAAGTTTCTACTATTCATTTGATGAAAGAGCTACCATTATTTATATTTTATCAAATAGAAACAGGTGACTTCAAATGGAGGGTATGGTGGTGCTGCAGGTGGGACAGTTGCAATCACAATAGATGAAACATCATATACGGTGGAGCAGATGGTTGAAATTCAACCATTGGTAAAGGAGGAGATGATTGAATTTCATTCAACTAAGCTTTAGCAACTTTGGCTTCAACACTTACCTTTCCAAGTTTTTTGAGGTGGAGATGCTGGGATTGGTGACTTTGCAATGGACTCAGAATGAGAGTAAAAGGGAACAAAAATGAAAAGAGAATATGTGAAACATGAACGGCTTATAAAGCCAAAAAGAAATGAAAACACCCAAAAAAAGTCAAATAAATGGCACATTATTTAACAGGAATAGTAATTTAATGTAAATTTTGAACAAAAGGGTAAATATGAACCTTTTAAGTGTCAAAGAGCAAAAGTCAAATGAAAAGAAATTGAAGAGCAAAAATTTGATTTTTGAAAAGTTCGGTAATATCTAAAAAATTTGCCAATAATTAAAACACTTTATTGATGCCGAAAAGTCACCTGGAATAGATGCACCACCTGGTAATGGGTTTGCTGCAGGGGGTGGTCGAAAACCAGAAGCACCAGCAGGTGGCCTTTCTGGAGGAGTCTAAAATAACCTGCCACATTGAAAATGATGAGTATTGCCCATACGCAGGCTCAGATAATTTAGAATCTGATGCAACCCACAAATTAATTGGGGAAGATTTACAAGGGAAACATGTGCTGACTCATGCTTCATTACAAATTGAATGTGAAAGCATTTGAAAACTGTCACTCTCCAAATTTAAAACTACATCCAGGGCGTGGTACATCCAAGACTCTTCTCAAATAGCCTTGGCACGTGGACAAGCTTCCAAGTAAAGTACAGGAAAGTAAGTTAAGGTTAATACTAATATTAAATAAACCTAAAAGCTTAAAGGCTAATACAACAATTTAATGATCAGTAATCTCATAAAAAGACCAACTGCTAATCTTCATCAAATATTAGACAGAGAATGATGACAATGCTGGCTCATGTCACTCTAGAAACTCTTTAAGAGAATGTTACACCTATTTTCAAGGGCATAACTTTAGTATTTTTGTAGCAGTCCCTTAAAATCTTGAATATTCCATGTGTTTTCCTATTTCCATGTGAAAATGGAAGAGGAAATGATTAAATTTACTCAGGCCAGAAAAAAGCAAACAACTAAGCACCACAAGGCGCAAAAAATCGTGTTTATTATTAAACAAACCTCATCGAAAGGTTTTATGGAACTTTTTATAAAGAAGGCTGCACCTGAGTACTAAAATCATAGCAATGCTCTTTGGCATCACCATGTTAACTACTGTACATAGCACCCCCTAGTGCTGTTCACTCACTTATATCATGCTATAAATCAATGCTCACCACTTAAAAATTCTTTATATGTGGAGATTTATATATAACCATGTTAATCTAAAATGATCCAATATTTAGAGATGAATGTGCATGGTTCAGAATCATAATGAATCAGAACTGTCAAGAAACTGTCACCCACAAGTAAAAATAATTATCCCCGGGTACTTTCCTCATCAAAATCATTGTTCATCACTCAAGTATGTTATATCTACCAATCCCCAGCTAGCCAAAAATACTGTGAAAGATTAATTATAATTCTCTTGGCCAATCAGATCATTTCGGAATGGCCCTTACTTTTATTATAATTTCTAAAATGCAGAAAAAGACATATCCACAACATTCATAAGCCAAGGGAAAATAATTCCAGAAGATTATGCTGACAATTCTCTGTGAAATGCAGAAAAAGACATATCCACAACATTCATAAGTCAGGGGAAAATGATTCCAGAAGATTATGCTGACAATTCTCTGTGTTCCATTATTTAGAACATTGAAAACATTTAGTGAAGAAAGTTTGTTAAGTGAAGGCCCTTAATGTCAAAGTTGGAATATGAAAAAGAGTGTCATAAGATAGAATTAATTATACCCACCATCCTGTACATAAGCTGGACCTGAGCATGATCTCACCCCAGGCATCCACATGCCCCGCTGATGATCAGCATTGAACTCATTTGGTTGCATCCTCCACCGTTCATCGGCAACATATGGCCTTGGTCCATCGGCAAAATTAGGAATTGAATACGGTGAAGGATATGGGTGTGGTGGGTGATGCTGAACAGGAGGTGCAGGTTGTCTGATCGCTGTTGCAGAATATGAAAAATGACTAGATGCATTTTGAGGTGGTGGATTTGGGGGCAATGGCCTTTGAGCAAAAGGCACATTACCAGGCTGAAATTGCTGATTGGGTTGAGAAGCTTGAGGGTTCAAGTATGAGTCATTATGTCCATACTCCACAGGCCTGGATGAATTATATACTGAAGGATCTCGTGAACCACTAACTCCAACAGGAACAAAACAAGGAGCTTGCTGAGGAAAGACTTCATTCCTTGCAGATGCATCCACAGGAGGCCCATGAGAAGCACTTCCAACCAATGGTTGATGAGAATTTCCCTATAGAAATAAGAGTCCATAAGTTCCAACCTTTCACATTAACCGGTATAAGAAAAAGAATTGCATAGTCGCCTTACACTAGGGTTCCCACCAATTTCCGGTGCTACTGGTGCCGGTGGATATGCTAAGACTGATGAAGACAAGTTTGAAGATGGCAATGAGTGCATATGTTGAGACACCAGTGAAGGCTGAGGTGGTAAAGGTGGTGGCGGTGGTAGCATAGTAGGAGCCGCAGGCAGTGGAGGAACCACATGTGGCTGCAATATAGGCGGTGGGGGAGGAGGGGGAGGAGGGGAGGAGATGGAGATGTTGGGGGAGGAGGTGGGGGAGGAGGTGGATGCGCTGGAGGTGATGGTGGCTGAGAAGATGGCAAGGGCGGAGTAGCAGGAGGAGATTCCAGAGGTGGCGGCGGAGATCCTTCAGGGATAGGAGGCAAAAGAACTGTTTCTGACTCACAGCTCCTGGTTGAACCTCCAGTGGCATCAGTGAGCAAAGATGTTCTTTCATCCTTTTGGTGTCCAGACACATCTTCCATTTCAAGTTCACCATCAACATCTTCCAAAATGTGATGGCGTCTCTCATTTGCAGCGACAGTGGGATTTTCAGGATCCAGAGGAATGGGTGTGCTCTGCGAAGGTGATAGATCCAACAGCCCCTTACTAGAACAATCTGGAAAATCATCCTCTTCATCATCTTCATTAAAGGTACGGGAAGTAAAAAATCCAGGCAGTTGAAAAGTAGCATTGCTGCAAAACCAGTAACAAAAATGTCTGTTATGGCTGGAGATAAATAATATACAAAAACAAGAGTGTACAAAGAAGTAATATTTTCTCTTGCCACAATTAGAATTTTATAGAACAGAATATCACATGGCAGGAAGAAACAGAAGTAAATCCAGTACACATTGACCTAAAGCAAACATAACTTCTAGCTGATTGGTCAGTACAACATCACAAACAAAACTGTTACTGAATTCAATCAAGAAAGAGAAAAACCTGATGTTTAAGATCAATAAAAATTCTAGATCAAACTGCATTGAACTGAGGAGGAATAGGAAAAAAAAATTAAAAATCCAGATAGAAAACCACACAAATAGGCGAATTCAAATGAGAAAACAAAGCAGTCAGAGTGGAACTTGGTTGAACATGAATTTCATTTACAGGTAATATGAAAACCATGTCAGGCACTGACAATTACCCAAATCCCCAGTCTTTTATTTAACCAGAGCGTTCCAAAATAAATCCCCCATCCCCATCTCCATACTCACATCAAGTAGAAGCACAATTTTAACTCTACTATGAGAAATCATTTTTGTGTAATATCTCACCCAGTTCTGAAGGGGAACAATTGGAATGACTCACAAACTTAATCAAATGCTAAAAACAAATTATATGATGATGAAGAAGAAGTATAGCTATCTGCATTCTGTTGTTTTTATTACCATAATTAATTTTCTGAAGTGATAAATTGTCCTTCAAGTTAACTAGGTGTCACAGGAATCGATAGATCTTCAAGAACAAACTTCAAAATTAAAGACTGCCTAAAAAAATGATCAGCAATGTGCATGCCCTATGTCACAAGCAACAAATGGAGTTTAATTTTAATATTAATAAACATACTGATAATGATGATGAAAGGACAGACAGAAAAATCAAATATTATAAAACTAAAACATCGGGAAGCAACAAAATTTCACAAGCTATTGGTAAGTACAACAGAATTCCCATTACCTAGTTCAGATAACACTATTCCAAACAAATATAATAGTCATATGCTTAATCTAGTTATAAAAACCAAAAGATTGCAAGCAGTTAATACAGTTTTGTGGTAAGGGAACTAAGAGCATAAAGCAGATGAAATTGAAAAGAAAATTAAAGTCTAAAAAGCTTTTCGAGTAAGATCAAGACCTCCCATATTCATCGACTAGCATGCCTTCCATTTCTCTAATAGGATCATCTATTGCCCGTTCTGCCCGAGATGGACGTCTGAGGGAAACACCAGATGATGAATCATCATTTAAGGCTCCAATATCATCCATATGACGGCGAAGAAGAGATTCAGGTAAGATTTTCCTCTCAAGCCATAACCGCAAAACCTGTGAGAGGATAGCATGCAGCTTCTTCAATCAGTCTCCTAGTTCAGAATAAGGCAAATTATACAGAGACTAAAAATAATTACCTTAAGACACTGTCGCCGATTTTCCCGAGCACCAGATCCAGATGGAGCAGCTGCTCCTAAAAGACGAGGTAGTGCTGCTTGAACTGCAGGAATATAAGAAGCTCCAGCAATTCCTGAAGACATGCAACAAAAAGACCCAAATATACAGGTAAAAAATAAATTTCTGTAGTACAGTTTAGTGAAAAACCCAGAATAAGAGGAAATATCACTTAAAAACAATTCCGGAAATTAATATGACTAATAGACAAATATGACTTCATTAAAGTCAAAAAGCAATAGGAAATTAGACATGGAATAGTAAGATGAGGGCAAGACAACTATCAGGTAAAATCACAAGCATACTTAGGCATGCATACCTTTATGACTGTGCGAGCATTGAGTAATTGAGTCTACAAGAAAAAATAGATCCACTCTTCGATGGAAACTAGGTTCATTCTCCAGTTTCCGAATAAGAAGTTCAACAACCTGCCAAAAGATCCAAGTCACTAAAAGATAACTCATCCAAAACGTAACATACATCTCAAAAATATAAGAGTTATTCAACAAGAAGATAGTTTGCATGTGCCAAAGTTTCATTTACGGGCTGTTTCTAGGCCTCTCTATACAATTTCCACACTTAGTTTTACGATCAAAGATTTATATTACCAAAATTTTAGGTTGGGACAAAATGAGTGTAAAATGTTAAGGTTAAAGAGTTGCATTTAAACAAGTTCATCCCATTTTTAAGTTTGGCTTAAAAAAGTATCCAGAAATGTGTGGCACCTAGTATTTTTGCTAACTCAAACAGATTTAAGGTTTTCTATTGGCATGAGCTAAAAAACAAAGCTTCAACATGTATGAAGTCCTCTTTCTTTTTTTTGCACTTAAACCAGTACCACATACTTACTTCATCAGATGAAAGTATATTAAAATTTCCAGAAGTTGTTTAGCATCTGTATTGCCAAAGACAAACTCCTACAAAGACATACATTCTTTATCCTCAGAAAAAGTCTTCTTATTTCTAACAGCTCTGTCTCAATCCTTCCCTTCCCTATCCTTTCAGTTTACTGTTTGTACTTCAAATGACTTAGAAAATAGTTAAAAGCCAATATAACTTGACAAAATATTAAATCATAGATTTCATAAGGAAGTCACTTTTGAGCTGCAGAAAAAAGTAAGGTATCACTGATGGGCTGAGATTTAGCCCCTGGTTTCCCTTTCTGAAAATATATAGTTATATAATGTTTCTAATGAAGGCTGGTTAGATAGACCCGAAACCCAGCATGATAAAAAGAACATCAATAACTTACCTCATTGGCAATACCATATTTTGCACAATCAATAGCAAGTCTAGTTGCACGTCCAATACTCTCTTTTGTCCTGGATAATGTCTCTATCATCCCTTCAAAAGCATCACGAGCAACAGCAGCCTCAGTACCACCACTGAGAGATCCCCCAGCTGTATGACATCCTGAACTCTCTCTCCTCTCCACAAATTCTTCATTATCAAGCTGATTAAATGATGAATTTTGGTGAACATCAGGAGGCGAGGTTATGGATGAGTGTGAAACAATTCCTTCTGCATCCAGCTGCATGTTGCTGGATGCTAAAGGCTGAGCAACAGAAGCAGGGCTGGGGCTCACCGCCTGTATATCAATATGAGAACCAGAATAGCCATTGAAATTCTGCAGATGAGCTTGCCTTTTTTTTGCCTGAGCAGCTGCAATCAGATGTTTCATAGACACAGCAGAATCTGAAACTTTTTGATCAATATAACTAAGTTTGTCTTCTTTAAGGGTTTGTGACCTGTTCATTTTTCAAAGCAAAGAACATATGGTTAAGCTAATAAGAAATTAAAAAATCCAATAGACAAGTCAAAGGTTTAGAATTACCTTTCCCCAGGTAAGAAGTGAATGTCTACAAGATTTCCTGCCACAAGAGTGGGGTCCTTGTTTCTCTCTCCAGAAAACCCAAGCTTGCTTCTATCAATTGGTGGTTGATTATCCAAGGTCAAGTTGTTAGAGGTGGCAACAGCACTCTTGGACCCAGATACTGCCTTTTTCATTGCATTGTTGCCAGAAACTTTACCAACATGTTTATTGGGCTTTTGGTTATCTGCTACAGATTTAGTGGGGGACCTCTTAGGAGAAAGAGGAACCAGTTTTGTATCCTTGGAAGATACCTTCTCAGAGTCTACTTTCCCAGGACTGATAGAGGGAAGAATAGCTGCCTTTAAGTGCTGCTTCTCCTCAGCTTGCTGAGAGTAAGGTGAACAAGACTCGGATGGTAACACTTTTTTCGTTGAGGTATCAGATGTAACTGAATCCTTTTTACCCAATTGATCATTGTCAGCTTTCTTGGCAGAAGCTTGACCATGCAAAGGAGCTAAAGCCTTTTTGACAGAACCTCCATGTATTGGAGTTTTGGGTTCTTCTTCATCATCATCATCGCATAGGCGAACTGCTCTTCGCCGTGACACGTCGTTTTTATGCCCACCAGAACTTTTTCCAATTCGATTTTCAGAATTCAAAGTAGAGGAACCAGACATAGCCTCCAATGCCCGACGACGACGCTTTGTTGGGGGGAGAATGTCTTCATCACCACCAATAGTAGTAGAATCATTAGTAGATGACATTGGTTTAGTACCCATATGGCTTTCAGCTTTTCCCCCCAACAGTGGTTTATCATCATGGCTTTGAGAATCAATCTTTGTGCTTGTTTGAAGAGATGCTTTGGGTGGATCATCTGCCATGTTCACATGTTTTGATCTTTTGGCAGGATGTGACTGTTCATTGGTTTGTAAAGTTTGTTTCCCATGCCCTTGTTTCTTGCTGGCAATTTCGCTCTTGCTCTCCTCAAAACTTTCTTTGGCTTCTGTTCGAGGCTTCTCCCCTACCTCAAAATTCTTCTTACCTTTCAGCAATTTTTTCGGCCTTTTCCCACTATCAGTAGCTAAACTTAATTTAAAATCATTTTGGGATGAATCCTTGGTATCCTTGGCATCGATATTTCTATGAATCTCACTTGAGCTGTCAAGCCTCCGTTTGGATCCAGAAGCTAGCCTACTTCTGTGACCATTTGTTAGATCCTTCTGTATATCATCAGGGCATTCAGCACGATCAGATGACACTAAAGGTGGAGAACCAACTTCAGAAGCACGAAAATGAACACTACCATTATTGTTCAAGCTTCCACTACGATTGACACTCTCCTTATGAAAGGCTTGACTGCATGGACTAATGGTTGATGTAACCTTCTCCTTTTTAGCATCATTGCTAGAAAACTTGCTCCCTTTTTTAGTGGGCATTGTTGGAGACGCACCACCATTTACACTGCTTGAGGTGCAAGGCTTAGCATCTTGACACTGTGTTTCACCTTCTCTCAGAGAGCAACGCTCCAGGCCAGAGCTCTTGAGCTGTGAAGAGTGATCCTCTGCATCATTTTCAATCGGATCTGCAAGGTTTTCCTTTGCAGCTGCATCAACCAATGCATCAGCTGATAGTGCTGAGGTCCCAACTTCAGGATCATTACCATCATCTCTATGGCCAAGAGAATTTTTTTCCTGCAACTGGTCAAATTCTTCACAAATTTCATTCACAGCTTGGGCAAATTGTGACTTGCCTCGGGTACGACTAGACAATTTATTCTTCACTTCATGTGTGAATGCCTGAATATCCGCAGGAGCAACAAAAGCTCTGTTGAAAACAGAGTAGGTTAAACCTACAATTTCCATAGCCTAACCTCATAAATCAAAACTAAAAGCATGCCAACAAACCAATTACAGAATATTTGTCACATTACACAGAACAAGGGCATAAATCCACTCACATATCTCATTTTCTGACAAGATAAACTTAAATGATCATTAACAACATAATCCCATGTGGAATCAATAAAAGATACAAAGGATTAGGTCAAAATTTGCCATAAAAGCAGCAACTCAACACATGGCTTCAATTGAATAGTGCAAGCCTCTCACCCTCATCAAAAAACATAAAGTATAACTGCTCCTGCACTAAGAAACTATACTGCACCATCTACAACAAAATGAGATGAGACACCAGGAACCTCTTATTTCCAATAACATTACCCTCTAAAGCAAACCCCCCAACCCCCCAAAAATAAGATAAAAAAAACCTACTCTAGCTCTCGTCTCCAGGTAAAAGTTTCTTGCAGAAATGTGATATTGGAAAACAAGTCCCAAAATCCCATTTTCCAAAATCTAAAACAGGAGAATCAACACCTGGCACATGAGATAACTATTCAAATTTTTATAGGCCATTAAGGAACAGAATCAAATAACTTTCCTACTTATTTTTAATTTATATCTTCTTTCTTTTTTTTTCTTTTTTTTTTTTGGTTATTACCAGACAAGCTTTCACACCCTAAAGAAAATGCTAACATTTGAGATATTAATATATCTTTTTGTTATGGGATGACATAGGGGATTCATTATTAATTTTTAATAATTGCTAGTAGTAGTATTTTCAGAATATTGTTCAGTTTTTGAGCATTATTCTGATTATGTTTCCTATATGCTTAGAAATCTACAAGTCTTTTAGTTTTTAAAATT
Organism: Cynanchum wilfordii; assembly: GCA_025388415.1. Classification (NCBI taxonomy): domain Eukaryota; kingdom Viridiplantae; phylum Streptophyta; class Magnoliopsida; order Gentianales; family Apocynaceae; genus Cynanchum; species Cynanchum wilfordii. The sequence continues at coordinate 84,583 of JAHSUH010000774.1, read as the reverse complement.
ATATTTCATTCCAGAGAAATTCTTTCTCACAACCAAGCCAAAGCTTGGCTCCTTCTTTTTCCTTTCTTGTTTACTATTTTCCCCTGCTCCACTTTCCCTTTTAGAAAATGCAAACAATTGAGATTTTTTTATTTTCAATGACTAAAATATATTCTAACTTTTTATTCTTGTCTAAAAAAAATATTAAATGAGTATTAGTTATAAAATATAAATATTAGGGTATTGAAGGAACAAAAAAAAATATAATAAATGTTGCCTTTGACAAGTAAAAAAATACAAAAATGGAGGGAGTACAATATTGTATGATCTTCAACTCTAATCCTTTTGTAGCCTCAAGGTACTTAAGGTGGTGATAGATATGGTAAATTGAAGAGAGGGCAATCAAATTTCACACCAGCAAGTAATTGTACCAAGTTAAGTGGCTAAAATAAGGCCTAGATGATGGATAACATTTGAAGATTTCATGCAATAGAATATCGCATTCAAAATAGATATAGAGCAAATGTGACAAAACAACATATAGCTAACAACAGTCATTCTAAATGAAACTGATATATAAGCAACAAAACCAACACCCGAAAGAAGAAAATAGATAAATGTGATCAAGATACATTTACTAAAACAATACCAAAAGATATGATAGGATCACTCCTATTTACGATTTGCCATCAAATGATTAAGCATCAAGGATGGACTGCCATGAAGGCACCCAAATAACAATACATGGGTTTCTATGGTCTTTAAGAGATGTTCATTACAATTTTTTAAAAAAAAAAAAAAAAAAAAAAGCTGATCCAACATGTTGAGGGGTCAAAAGAGTGAATTTAATGCATTCCATCTTGATTTTGCTGATGGAACTTTCAGAGAGATCAGTTTTAGAGGATCCATCTCCAAAATTCCTCCAACAAGACAGGAAGAACTACCACTTGGGGCAGTTAATAAGAAAAATCCTTTTTTTCCCAATCACTTCTTTAAGAAAGAACTGAAAGTAAAACAGAAGAAAACAAACAACTGTCCTAAAAATGCCGGTTAATGCACCCTTTTGGATCATGAAAATCATCTTAAGAATTTGACAATATAAATAGCAGAATGCTCAAGAACAAAAAAGGTTCTGCTTCTTGGCTACCACATGTGTCATTTTGAATCCAGAAACTACCTTCCATTCTCTCTCAAAACTGTCTAAGATAATAAACATATCATCCAACATCTATATGGCTATTTAAAAGATATAAATACACAAACACAATTATCTTGTGCACTAGGAAATCCAGTAATTCATAGAATATCAAAGAGCATGATCATGGACAAATAGGGAAAGCAATAATAGGTACTGGCTCTTACATTTCTGATGTACCAAAGAATTGCACAAAATATTTCTTCGGGTCAGCAGTTCTATCCCAATCTTCAGGCCTGCTAATCTGGATAAAGGAAAGCCAAAAACTATACACTATTAGCATCTACTCCAGCTACCTCACCGAAGAAAAGCAACCACTTGCACATAGAGTAAGCGTGTAACCCACAGCACATAATTATAACAAGAACCCAAAAAATATGCAAATAAAATTTATAAATAAATATTCAAGACCACATAACAATGTGAACAAAAGCAATGGTGCATGCAGAGGTGTTTATGAACATACGACCCACCATTCACAATACGTTTGTCCGAATATGTTGGATTGTGAACGTGTTGCACACGCAATGCATTAATTAATACTACATGCCAAATACAACAAGGATTAAATAAAAACACCAGACGGATCTAGGTAGAATAGAGTTTGAAATAAATACAAAAGATTTGTCCAAATGCCATGCCTGTGATTCCCCCCACTCCCTTTCTTTCTCATTTTGTCTTGATAGTCCATTTAAACCCAGAGCAAATTGTCCATTGTTTTTGCTGAGTTAGAAGGTTGCATTTTCGTAATTAAACTACAAAACATAAAAGTGACTTTGACATGACAACAAAAGTACAATCTACATGTAAAAAAGCCAAATCTATTAATATCCCATACGTTCCATAAAAAATAGTGGAGCAGTTATTATCACAGTTTAACCTTATTCAATCACTCCTCCAGAACTGACGTTAAATTTTTTAAGTAGAATACACATATAAAATAATTGCCACTTGAGTTTCTTAACAAGAACACCCGACAAGCATTAAATCCAATACGAATATCGTTCTTTACATGTATCTCGTAGAGACAGGCCCATCAACTACATCTAAGTCAGTATTCCTTACAGGTGCACCCTTCTTAAGTGATATACTACCCAAAGAATTCCATCTCCAAAACCTGATAACCATAATGAGGAAAGCCATTTTCCTTTGTTTTTTTTTATTTGCAAGTCAAAACCCTATATAGAGAACCCCCATAAATCTAGGTTGTGCTTCCCTCATAAATATAATTATATACGACATGCAAACTAATACCAGCACATGCGAAGTAGAGGAAAGAAAAAACAAAACCTAAATTTGCAAAACAAGACTTATGAACAAAAAAAGAAAAACCTTTTAAACAATTAAGCCATCAAATTATCAAACAACTTCAACAGAGTCTATAAGCGAGGAGAAAAAAAAAAAAATTATCACAAATGACTCAAACTCAGCAATCCGTAATCAGGTGAAAGAGCACCATTAAGAATTTCGTTACGAATTTTACCTTAGCAGGCCAAGCAGGAAACCCCTTAACTTTGGCAAGGACGAGATCACCCAAACTCAATTCAGTCTTAGGTCCTCCGCCACTGCCTTTACCTCCACGTCTACGACCTGGTGCCATAAACTCTTCGGCCTTCCCTAACTCAAATAATCTTATTCTCCACCACTCACAACCACTATAATTAAAGCCGAAGCAGCCAATTTCATATGTCCCTTTCTTCCTTTATTTCTTCACTTCGCAACAAGAAAACCCTCTTCTTCAACGTACTGTGTCCAAAAACCAGATGTTCCTGAAACCCTAAAACAAATGGCGATGCCGCGGCGGCAAACGTTGGCGACTTCTGAGAATTGCCGGCGGCACTGTGGAGGCTAAATGGGTAACGAAGTTTGCTTCATCGATTCTTGCTTGCTATTTTCTTTCTTGTACGTTCTTCAGAGAGAGAGAGAGAAGAGAGAGAGAACGAGGCGGTCGATTATAGGGAAAGAAAATGGGTGAGAAGCGAGGAGGGGAATAATCGTGATGTCTGGAGGCGATGAGGGTAAAATAGTGATTTTCTAAAGGACATTCAGGGGTATTTTGGGAATTCCTGCTAATTTTAAATACTTTATGTGTCGATCAGAAATGTGTTCAAAATATCTTCTTCATTTCAAAAAAATAATTTTAAAGTTCTATAAATCTTTTTATTATTTGAATGTGTATATATATATATTTATTTTTGACACTCGTTGTGAGCATTATTTAATAGCCAAGGTATTTTCGGAGTAAAAATTAAACTCTACGGGCGAATATGAATTAATCGAAATCATTATGGCTCACCAAATGGTCCGACAAAAAAATATTACGTTTTTATTCATGTTACTCCTTATTCATTAAAAAATATGAATAATATAAAAATGTGTTCTCCATTTTATTTTATATTTTTTGTTTGTTAGCAATAGTTTTATAATATAAAATTTTTCTTTTTTAATTATAAGATGTTCTAAGTTATTTTTTCATTTTCAATTCACTAATATTAGTAATCTCATATAGTATGTATAAGGCGAATATTATATTCACACAATGTTATAAATTCGACATTTGTTGTCGAACTCTTGACACCGTAATCTCATATAGTAATCAAAATTATAATGTTCCCAATATTATTGAATTATTTATAGCACAAAACTCGTCGATGGGAAAATCTCATTGAATTGCCCTGCCTAGTACATGTCTTCAAAGTACAATAAATTACAAACGATTGCATGTATGAATGAACGAACAAAGTACATAATCATCGAAGGTATGCACTTCGCAAATGAATTCAAGTCATAACAATGAATTAAACTTTGTACCACTTTTGTTATATTGTAATTTGATAAATAAGAATCTACTGTTTATAATGGTAGTAAGATCAATATAAACATTTAAGACTCTTCATTAAGATATCTGTCTGCTCAGGCTTGCCAACTGAGATACGAACGTAGCCAGACAATTCTTTGTTGTTGTAGTGACGAATCATTACCCCCATTTTGGCCAGGTCTTCCTGTACAAAATAAAAACAGGGTGGGGGAGGGGGTGTTCTTGTTATGTATAAGGAATTATCATGCAGTAGAGCAAAAATGTCAGCTAAACACAGTAATTTATTCCAAAAGAGGGTTCATTCTCTTTTTTTGGTAATTTAGTTATACTTATCGACTAATCCGAGAAGAACTCATGAAAGAAGGATTTTAAAAAACTACAACACAAGGTTGAAAAAGTGGCACAAAACTGTCCCTAATGTGAATCAAATTCAAAACTTCTCACTTGTCAAGTGGTAGCATCTAAGTAAAAGGCGCCACATACCAATTGGGTTACCAACTTTTCTCAGAGAGATGATTCCAGGACTGGTTTAGATTAATCAAAGAGGATTAATCTAAAATAAGACATAAAACTGCAAAGAGGATTCAAAAATACCAAAAACTTTGCAACCAAGTATCATAGAAATCATATAGCACAGATCAAAGCACTTTGTAAAACCATGCATTTATAACATGCACATCTAAAGCTGAGAAAACTTTCTGCATATATATGGAAAGAAACGTGTACCTTCAACTTCTTAGCATCCATTCCAGAAGTAACTTCACATAGAATAAAGTTAGAGTGGCTTGGATACGGGTTAAGAAAAGGCACTTCTTTTAAAAGCTCAAACAGTCTTTCCCGTTCTTGCACCAACGCCACTTTGACATTCTGCCAAAAATATCTCAACCATGGTTGGAAATGACTTTTTTACAGTTAAAACCAGGCAGATATGAAACATTATAAATGTCTCTGCACTTCTAAATTAGAAATTCAGTTACCTCCAGATAGGCAGAGTTTTTCAGTGCAGCGCATGCAGATATTTCTGCTGCAACTGACACATTGTAAGGTTGCTTTGCTCTCCAAAGGAATTCAATAATGCTCGAAGGGAAGGCTCCGTAACCCACACGAATTCCAGCTAAACCTGAAGCATAACAGTTTAAAATTCATAAGACCCTACCTCAAAAAGTGCTAATTACAGATTCATACCCAGAAAAACAAGAAATTTCTCAAATATGACCCGCAAATGAAGGGTTAGTAAAAAACAGTCTGCCATAGGAATTGTTAACAACTAACAACCAGGGTAAGAAAATAAAAATTTTCATAACAGAATTCCATAAACAAAGAAGATTTTAAGATATTAGAGAGTTTCCAATCTAGTCTAATCTGTCTATAAGAGGAATGGGGTCTTGCTACAAAACAGAGAAATCTTTTACTTCTCAAAAGAAAAGGCATGTGAAATGTGATAAATCATGAACAGTCTGTATTCCTTCCTAAAAGAAGAGGAAAATGATTTCTCCAATTCTTTTATCCATCACAAATAGAATCATTGTTCGGAGGCTATATTACCGAGAAGACAACATATTTACAGGAAAAGATTGACAGTTCACAACATTATTCATTTGAGTTTTTGTAGTTAGTCCTGAAGCTCTCTAGGACACCTTCACGTCCTTCTCTTAACAACTTTGGTCCCAAAGGAAGTACCACATGTAGTACAAGATTTTAAACTTCACATTCAACTTTGTCTTAGAAAATAAATTGTTTATACTTGCTTGAACAATATATATGTAGATCTCTAATTATGAGATTCTAGACGAGTACTAAGAGCTTATTTGCAACTAAATATAATCAAGCAACAGCTTTCTGCAATTGTGAAAAAGGCATGGTGCAATTAAAGAACGTGAAAATTTCATCTTTAAAAGTAAAAGTTTACACTAGTTATTTTTTATGAATTAATTTTACAATTTCATGAAAATCACCTTACTATTAATTATAAAATTCTGCAATCATTGTTTTGGAAGAATATAACTAAAAAGCCTTCTTTTAATGTAGCACAGGAGACAAACAAGATAATACCTACCAGCTCTTTTGCTAAAAGTCCGAAGAACAATTAGATTCTCATGTTTCTTCACCCATTTCATCCTAGACTGAACCCCTGAAAACTCAATGTAGGCTTCATCCAGAACTACCAGTATGGGCAGCTTAAGTACTTTCAGAAGAATTTCATCATCAATTATACTGCCCAACATGCACCAAAGAAGGGAAAACCCAAAAAGTTAGTGCTTGCAATAGTATCGAAATTCAGCATTTTTTGACGTTTAAACAATAATAAATAACTCATTTCTAGGACAAACATGAAAGTAATGAGTTGTCAAATTTAGGTTTTAAAATTTAAACATCTGTAGAGAATTATATCTCCTTCTCCTTTGATCATCAGCATATCTGTGCTACAGTAAAACTAATTATGGTGCTTATAACAAAGTGAATAGTTTACTTCACACTAGCAGTTATTTACCAAAAGTAACAAGAAATATCCTCGTGGTAGTTCTACTATCCTATCTCCATTTCCATAGGTAACAAATCCTGAATGTAATAATTTTTCATGGCTAAAACTATGATGGCATGTCAGGGAAATTTTGATAATTTGCAACATCGCTGATACACTACAAATCCTACATCATTGACATAGTATTATTACAAGGTTTTCAGAAAGAACAAATTTTAGATTATTATCAAGCTAACTGCAGAGGATCAGTTAGCTCATAATCCTTGTTCATTCCAAATAAAAATATACACAAGACCTAGCATCTGAAATACAGACTACGGCAAGACAAGAAACAGCAAGGACTTGGTGCAGTATTGAATTACCTCCCATCAGGATTATTAGGAGAAGTTAGGAATATGCACTTTGGTTTCTCCTGCTGCACAGCAATAGCAATCTTTTCAACATCCAAGCTAAAGTCTGGCTTGCGAGGTACTGTTAAGTATAATGAAGATAAATGAAGTTGTACACACACAAAATGTGAAAGAGTATGAAGTCACATGGGAAAATATTGCTTCAATGGTGTAAAGCCTAGAAAGCTACGTTTTATAATAATGGATGATTATAGGAACAATATAACTGAAATGAAAGAAACATGAATTTGGCAAAAGCAGGAAAGAGAGAAGAAGAAAAATGAATATCTACATAACATTATAAAAGAAAAATTAGGACTATGTTTCACCTTTTATAACAAGAGCACCATTAACAGCTGCATCAAACTCGTACATAGTAAATGTTGGTGGACAGTCCACAATTTTATCACCAGGATCTAATACACACCTTCACTTGAGAGATTTGAGAAATGGAAGATTAGGTGAAAGAGAAACACAAAGTGTAACAGACAAATTGAAACTTATTTTGCAAACAAAAGCATGAAGGATGCAATTCTATATTTAAGGTGATAATAGCATCTTATGATACAAATTTTATCACAAGTAATTCCTTATGGGGAAAAAAATTATAATTAATAAAAAGAAGTAAAAGAAAAAAGACTAGAAAATAAAAACCTCATAATTAAATCAATCAACTCATCTGCACCACAGCCTACAAGAATATTCTCAGATTCAAGGCCTGAGTCTTCAGCCAGGGCTGAACGTAATCTCCGGCTTTCAGGGTCTGGATAAATATATGGAAATTTCATCTGTCCTAAAGCCTCGAAAACCTGCAATAAATTGACGTAATTTTACAAAGCATACCTTTGCATCAAACAAGGTAACAAATGATTTACCTCTGGAGGTGGACCATATGGGTTTTCATTTGCATCCAATTTCACAATATCTTCTGGATCCCTGCCAAGCCGAGCAGAAAGTACCTAACCAAAAATGAAAAGTACAATTTACAACAAATTTCGAAACTTTTGAATAAAATCAATAAAGAAATGCACAGTTGAAGCCTAGATGACTAACACATTAGAATGGAGCAGCATTTGTGCGTATCTATGCATTCATAAGGTCATAGAAGAATCATAATTGAGCTACCTTGTTGATTCATTTAATTTACTCTATCCTTTGTACTTTTGGAGTGCTAAAACTATAAAAGCTACAGATTAGGCATCACAATCTCTCTGATTATTTGTACATATTGTACCCAATTCATAAAGAATTGAAATATAATTTTTTGTCAATATAATTCACTCAACCCTCTTCATCAATTTCAGAGTACTCAAATCATAAAAAGCATACTAATAACATCACAAGAGTTTAAGTCAATAACCAGAACAAAATTCCCGCATATGGCAAAATGGAATTAAACTAACAGAGAAATTAGAATCATAGAAAACATATACGTGTATATATATATATATTTGGCAAAATGTTATTAAGAAATTACTTCAAAAGGCAAAATTGGCTGGTAAGGTTTCAATTTTCGAAGGTGAGCTCGAATAAAGGAGTCTCCAGAAACTGTTTCTTGACTCTCATTGACAGAAGTAGGTAAGACTGATGATCCCATAACAGTTGAAACCACTCTTTTTTTGCTTCTGCGTTGACTATTTCCTTCAAATGGAAAAATGAGCTTGGTTCTAGTAATGGAAAGCGATGAAGGGTTGCATAACAGCTCAATCACACCCATGAAACACAGAGAGGTGCTGGATGGTGGTGGTGGTCAATGGCGGCGGCGGCGGCAGCGGCGGCTCTATCCCGGTGGTCAGTGGCGGAGAATATATTCTTTTGGAGTGCAGTGGCGGGAGAAGAATCCACTAACCTACTTAAGGTGGCCGGACAACTGTATATGTAATCTGAATTGGCTAAAGAATCCTGAACGTTTGGAAATTTGTTTATAATTAGAACGTCATCGTTTCCCACTATGTTAAATTAAAAGAAAAATAATCTTAGAAAAGTTTTTAATTATTGATTTTTTTTTTTTTTTTAGAGAAATTGAAGGGTTTAATTTTCTAATTATTTGTCAGCGCAATTGTGGTAGCAGCTTCACCGTAAGGTCATGAGTTCGAGAAAGTAAATATGAAATTTTTTGTCAAGAAGATGTAACTCGATATTATTTTCACTTATGACCCGACAAATTAGGAGTTCGAGACAAGACAGAAGTGAAAATGCCTCAATTTTATTTATTTTTTTTAAAATTTTCCCATCTATTTAGATTTTTTCTAGATTGATTATAAATATTTTATTCAAAACAAATTGATCTTTTATCTAATTTAAATTTTTTATTATTTTTTTAAACTTGGTTCTTTTTATTAAAATTGGGCAGTATTTGATTATATTTTTTCATTTTGGGTCATGACTAATTCAGAATTGAATCGCGTGAGACCCTTTCTACTTAGACTGAAGAATTTTTGGTATTTTAATGCAAATTAAGCGAGCTTATTATAGCTATCTCACTTATAATCCGGAATTTCGAGCGATACTGAAGGTAAATAAAAGCTTTAAAATAATAATAATAATAATAAAGCACTATTATACTCAAGTCATTTGTCGAAAAAATGTTTCCCATTTCTTAATCACATTCTTTTATCAATATTTTTGTCCTATTAAAGAATTATGGTTTATCAATATATCGTATTTGAAAAAAAAAATAGTCAAATTTAATGTGGATCATAAGAACTAATACGAAGACAAAAAGATAAAAAATACCAAATAATAAAAAAAAAATAATGAGACTTAATATGATAAGTAAAAAAATGCTATAATTTATTGAAATAAAGAAAATAATAATTAATATATTCTTAAAAAAAAACTGATTTACTAAGAATTTTTAATTAAAGATAAGAATTAACAAATATTGTGTATATATTTTTAAATATTTTATTGATTTAAGATTCTAATAAATAAATTATGACAATCAAAATAAAAGTAAATAACATACATGAGTTTTGAAATGAATAGAGAATATTGAGTTGTAAATTAAATAAAAAATTTATTTTATATTTGAACTATTTGCCTTTGTTTAAAAAATAAAAAATATAAAAATAAAATGATTTTATGCTAGAATTTTTTTTTTATACCCACTTGGGGCGCCCGGTGTCCCCACCTTATTTGGTGAGACTAGTCTGCACTCGGCTTGCGGAGCGCTTGCAGAGTTCAACTCTTACTCGAGGGTGAGGGTCCGACTCAAAGTTTTTTTAAAATAGCGCTAATCACTTCAGGGGATTCGAATTCTCGACCATCTTCCCTGGAGAAAGCATTAGGCGTTCGCACACCAACTCCCCCAAGCTACCGGGTTATTTTATGCTAGAATTTCATCAAACAATTTTAGTTTTGGAGCTTCTTAAATCTAGTTTTTTTTTTTTTTTTTTTTTTTGATGACTTATGCATGTGCGTATATATATCACTCTAACTTTAGAGTCTAACCAAGCTTTTGATATTGCGAAGGATATGAGACTGGCGGATGTGGTGTTTGAAGGTGACTCACTTCAGGTTGTGTTGGCTCTTCGTGGGATGGATCAATTTTCCGATTGGCGGGCAGATCAAGCCCCGGCTAAAGGGAGGGCTCTTTTGCGTAACCACTCTTTTTGGTCGATTAACTTTGTTAATCGCAATTGTAATATGTGTGCACATAAACTTGTTAGTTGGGCTAGGATTTCTAATTGCTGGGGGGAAATTGGATGTAACTACTATCCCCCCGAGGTTTTGTGTGACAGGGGAAGAACTGTTATTTTTTATGAGGCCGTTGAGCCGTCTGCAATATAATTCTCCATTTATCAAAAAAAAAACTTTAGAGTCTAACCATACTTTTTGAAATTCCTTAATATTTGACCTTATTTTTTAAACTATTTCTCAATGTTGCTTTGGGTCTCACTGACAAAAAAAAAAAAAAAAATTTCTCTCTCCTTCTTTTCTCTTTCATCTTTTTCTCTCTACTCTTTCATTTTCTCTCTTTCCTTCTATAACTAACATCATCCATCTCTTTTTTTTCCCTCTTATTTTATTTTCAGCTGTAATTTTTTTTTTCTTTTTTACTCTATGACTCGAATTAGTCCTAGTCCTAAAATTTAGGATAGTAAGGAATGCTAGGACTCGTTTTCAACACGAGTCCTAGTGTTTGTTTTTGTTCTTGGACAGTAACGAATGTTGAGGACTCATTCTCAACACGAGTCATAATATTCAAAATAATTGAATTTTATGACTAGAACTCACTCTAAGAATGAGTCTGCTGGAAACAAGAGGAAAGGAAAAAAAGAAAAGAAAAAGAGATGAACGACGTTAGTTACAACAGACAGGAAGAGAGAATGAAAGAGAAGAGAGAAAAAGAAAAAAGAGAAAAGGAAGAGAGATAAAAATTTTATATTTTTTTGTCAATGAGACTTAATATGACTCATTTTGTGAATAAATCAAAGCCAAATTAGAAAATAGGTTAAAAAAAGGACTAAATAGAGAATAATTTTAAAAAGTAGGGTCATTTTGAAAGAAAAAACTCTACATTGACTGGGCAAATTTTATGAAAAATTAGCTATTTAACTACTCTTTAATAGCAATTTAATTGACGGTAGAATTTCTTAAACACTTTTAGTTTTGAAGATATAATAATCAAAATCTAGATTTTTATCAATGTATCATAACTTAAATTATATTATAACTTCTTAAATCTCTTTTTTTTTTTGGACTTATTCATATATATATATATATATCACTCTAACTCCGAGTCATGTTTACCAATCGTTGTGACACATGAGGGTTGAGCTTGGTAGGGGAACCACGGTTCGATCTCACAATCACGATTGGGAGGAGTTTAAAGTCGTAATCCTTGGACCCGCTCTGAATCCGGATTAATCGACTTGTGTGGATTCGGATACCGGATGCTTAAGCAACAAACTTTGAGTCATGTTTTTGTATATATTTATTTGACATGTTAAATTTCACAAGAGATTAATAATTTAACTACTTTAAATTATTTAAATTTATGTTTAAAGCCATCACGAAGTAAAAAGAACATCAGACCTTGACTAAATAAATAAAATCTCAGCAACTCATCTCTTTAATAGAAAGCTTTAATTAATTTTTTTTCCTTGAAGATATCTCAAATGTTACCAAACTAAAGCAATTATATCTTTTGGAAAACAAATTCATAGGTTTCATTCCTCATGAAATACTTAATTTAAGGAATTTAAGAGGTAACAAATTGCAATGACAAGTTTTTAGTGTAACAATGTCATCTTTTCATAGACTTTATCTAAAAAGGAGTTTTCTATACGCATTAAATGATTTTGTACTTCACTGTAATGACATTTAATTTTCCTGATAGAAGTGTTAACCAAAAGTATAGTGTTAGAAAACATGTTCGGCTAAGATTTGAGAACTAAGGACCCTTGACATCACTCACATTTCATATAAGTAAAAAATGATATGATGATAACTTAGGCGAAAGTTATTACATTCAAGCCAAAAAGTACATTCTCTCTCATTTCTCACTTTGATACTTCGTCCCACATCAAAATTAGAAGTGAATATGTAATGATATATAAGAAGGATCTAGGTATTCATAGTCAAGTCGGAGTATTCCTTTTGGTACAGTAACAATAATACCAAGTAGTTAATCATAAATGTTGTCAAACTCATAGTCACGACACTCGCTATAAGACTTATTCTTGCATGACTCGCTTCACAATTCAGCCGCCCGACCACTTGGAGATCGTTGGGCTCGCCAGCGAACTCAAAATCTACCGCTTAAGTGTCTTTCTTTCTTCCTGATTTGTGGCAACATCACTTCCGCTGGAAAAACAGAAAGTCAGGACATTCATAATGATTTCTCTACTTCCTTTTTCTTTTATTGCAAAGTCCGCATGCAGCCAGATTAGCATCCGAATTCAGGGATACATATATATATATATATATATATATATATATATATATATATATATATATAAATATATAGTTTTAACAAAGAAAATTTCTCCATTAATTAGTTTTAACACTCTTTACTTAAGTAAATTATAGGTTTGAATTCACACTCGGGTATTGTCACGATTCGGACATGTAAGTCTGTGTCGCAATTACAGACCCGATAGTACCTACAATATATATTATTGTATGTGGGGTGGGTATCACATTCAACCTCTTAAGGTTTAGGGTCTTCGTCACCTACAATCAACTACTTGGTATTGTCCTCATTATATCAAAAAGAATACCTTCAAACTGACTATGAGTACGTAGACCATTTTTATATACAATTACACATTCATTTATCATTTCGATATGAAACGAGTATTACATACATATGTAATGAATTAAAATATGAAACTAAATTTGCAAAAAAAATTACTAGAATATACCTTTTCTTCCTCCAACATTATGGATTCGAATCTTTCTCACTCACTGTCTTCCACTTTCTCTCTCTCTCTCAATAATCAAATTAAAGATTCCTTCCTCGTGTGCCATTTTCCCTCAAAATCAAAGCATTTGAAAAAAAAAAAAAACACAAAAAAAATTTCCTACCTCTTCCAACAAGAAATGAAACTATTGAATGTTATTCGTTGTTGATATTTGTTGTGAGTGTTATCGTAATAAAATTTAAATTTTAAAAATTTAACTCGAATTAAATTTGAATTAATTAAAATAGTTTCGAATATAAAAAATTGAAAAAGTAAAAAATGAGTCCCTTTTAGGCATTATATCAAACAGGTCACGTGCTTTCCCTCAAATGATCGATCACGTGCTCCATAGATATTCTATGGAACAGGTCACGTGCTCCATAGATCCTGCCTTTCTTGCCATAGGCAGATATCGTTGCATTGTAAAGTGAGAATTTTCATTTGGTTAAATATATTAAAGTGGTTTCATCAATTTTACATTTTTTTCCAAAATGCGTAATCTTTAGGTTTTGGGTGGTTTTCCAATTCGATCTTGTGTTGTAAATGAAGAACTCTTGCTAAAAATAAATTCTTATTGATCGGGATATGAATCTCCGATTTTGTCATACGTGATTAATGGGTTTCACTTTCGGTTAAGTGTCTTGTAAAGAAGGTTAAATGTTGGAGTGTGTTAATTCCTACTGCTGACTCTCCGACGATCAAGTCGGTGACCGAATCGGAAAGATTCTCAGAAGATTGATCGGGAAAGTATATTCTTGACGATTCTGTTTGAGAAGATATAGTATAAAGACAACAAGACACTTGAAATGTTTTGAATTATTTGGCTTTCACTTGTTCTGTGTGTGAGTATGAGTTACTGTATTTAAGGAGAGAAATCCAACGAGGAAATGACACCTAGATTGAGTACATTTCTCGACAGTCTGAAATAGTGGCTCCAAACAGTACATGTCGGGTCAGGTGTATTTAATGTCGAGTATATAAGGAATCTTTTCGTGTCGGATATTATGCCCTTAGCATGGTACTTCTAGTTGTCGACCAAACTTCAGAGGAGCCTATCCGGGACCCAATTGGTCCTTCGTGGCGTCCACCTTGATCCTTTGGCCTACATGAACTTTTTGTTGAGGATTTCGGTACCTCTAACTTACTTCAAACTTTTATTAGATCAAAGATTTCTTGTTAAATTTATAAGTAAGTTATTTACCCTTCGTGTTACTTTTATTATTAGTTTTGTAACATGCTTGTGATGAAGGGTGTATTGTGACTCGAAGTCTCATATTACTCGCTTAGTAGATCTACTGAGCATTTATTAAGCAGGGAGCTTGAAATCCTTTACTCACGTGACACATTTTATTGAATAAAATCATTGGGTTGTTTATAACACATTAATGAATATTACTATTTATTTTGATTCCTTCTATTTAATAATAAATGGATAAGATTATCAAAAAAAAAAAATATATAAATGGATAAAAATAAATTGAATATAATTTAAATATACAAAAGTACAGTTGAATATACATTTTCCCATCTCCACTTTTTATTTCTATTTTTGAATTTTAAAAATACTTTTAATTATGTAAATATATCATGAAACTTTATATTTATTTTTATGATTTTTTTTTGCTTAGACACGGGGTGTCCTAGATAGGTCACACTTTTAAGCCAAATCCACATCTAGATTTATCCTCATTCCCTTTGCGAGAGGAAGCTCTGACCACAAATTTTAAACAGTTGCATGAGTGGGGGTTTGAACCCCCAACTTCACTTAAGTTAGGAGAGCTCCTTACCAGCTCATCTACGCATTGAAGTTATTTTTATGATTTATTTTTACCATACTCAAACGAAGGCTGAAAATCACTAATATATATACATAATATATTTTTTCTATCAATACGTATGGTTTGTGGTATATAGGGATATATATAATAATAAAAAAAAATAGAATCTTTAACTCGATAAAACTTAGATCGTTTTATTAGATAAAATCTCTAATTTAACCTAAAAATATTAACTATCCTCTCAAATAAATAAGTCTTATAAAATAGCACATAATTCTGAGACCATACTTCATATTCTCTCTAATATTTTAAAACTTTAAGAAATAATTTATGTAACGAAAATGTCCTCATGAAATGCAATACGATACAATATCTAATAATATATATATATATATATATATATATATATATATATATATATATAATGGCACATACCTTTCTATAACCATATATCTTACGAAAATATCCTCATGAAATACAATAGGACACAATATCTAATATATATATATTAGAGAGGATACGTACCCGTCTTATATAATGAATATGCATCATCCATTTCGTATAACTTAACAAAAAAACAAGAAAAAAAAACACATGATATGTTAATTATACACATGCAGCACGTGCACAACTGACTGCCCGTGTGCAACAACAATATACGTAAGCATATACATAATTAAGTGTTTCTTTCTCTTTCTACAACAACTACCGTTTGTGGAGTTTCTTGAATCGATTCCACGTTATTTTTCTGTGTGTATTCACCATAAAAGTACGATAAACATCCCCATAAACACAGACCAAGAGAAAAACCCTTCTGTCCGTCGAAAGGTTCATTGTAGATAACAACGGCTAATATTTGTGTAATTGGAAGAAAACAAGCCATAAGAATGGAGGAAAGTAGTGAGGATGCACAAAATACCATTCCAATTGCTCCAACGTAAAAACATTGCCAGCATACTGCTGATACTATTAGCAACAGATAGTATATTTTTTCTCCAAGTTCAAATTTCTTTGCTTCTTTTCCAATTCCCTGTCCAAAATTTTCAAAAAAAGAAGAAAAAAAAAATGTTAGTTTTCAAACTTTTTTTACTTCTTAGATGACTCAAATAGCTCAACAATAAAGTGTAATTGTCTATATAGTAATAGTTTTGCTATATCACTAGCACAAGTTATGAGTTTGAGTTATATTTCAGGTGAAAATTTAAGAGTGACTCGAAAATTCATGATCTAAGTTGCTACTAATGGAGTTGACACAAGTCTTCTTGTAATTTTCAAATTATGATATTTGTCTTTAACATTGACTCAAACACTCTAACAAGAAGTGATTACTTGGATGATAGTAGCTTTACCTTATTACCACGACAAGTCATGAATTTGAGTAATGTTGTGTGAGGTGAAAGACCTCTGAAATTTAAAAAAAAAAAAAAAAAGTGACTCGAAAATTCATGACCTTCTACCACAATCATAGGTGAGGCTAGACTCCTACTAACCGAGTTGAAACAAGTCCACTTATAATTTTCTAATCACGACTTTTGTATTTAATGTGACTCAAATTTATAACATATTGGCCATAAATAAAGGTTGTTATCAATTGAGTTATATCTATCATTTTTTAGGCACGCATGTATAGCATACTCGAACTCATGAGCTCTTCAAATCATAAATGAGGCTGCAGAACTATGCTTTTCTTGTCACTTCTTCGGGTCATGATTACTTTTTCTTAAGGCGTTCTCGTTTTTAACGTGACTTAAACTCATGACTTCTACTTATCTTTTTTTTGGGTTGTGATTTTTTTATTATTATTATTTTTATTTTTAACTACACATAATTAGTTCAAAGAAAATAAAAATTTGAATAAATAATGCATGATGTGTAAGTGCCTGGAAATCCCGGTTAACGATGGCCCCAACAGTGCAGAAACCAGTGGCGAATAAACATATCACAAACTGAATTTCCATGACAAGTGTATAGGTAACCGGTTGTTCCTTAACGTTCTTGTACATAATCTCTATCAACGGAAGTATTAACCCGTATAGAGCTGCAGTAGCTATGCTCATAACGAATCCCGTTACGTAATCTTTCTTGTCAGGGACGACGGCGCCTTCATCAGGCAAGTCGGCTTTAGTATTCGTAACCAAAACGCCGGCTCCAGCCATAAGTAAAACGACGGCGTTTATAGAAAACGGAGTGAACCTCTGACTCAATATAAAGAAAGCAAACAGAGCCGTGAACCCGAGCTGCGTCGCGAAAATCAACGTGGCTGTTGTCACCGGCAGCTTAGCTACTCCCCATGTGTGAAAATAATCGTCGGCGCCCAATAAAATTCCTATTCCGGCTGCGGCGATTGATTCCCTCGGCCCGATCGTGAAGAATCTTCTACGGGAGCCGGCTCCGATTGTTCTCCTGCGATGGATACAGTAGGAGATGATTAGTGGGAGGAACATAATTGGCCAGCCGGCGGTTTCCAGCCAGGAGTTGAGCCAAATCATTTTGCCTCCGTGGAGAAAGTACAGCCGCATGATCAACGGTCCACCGATGTTGCCTATGGCCATCAGTGCACCGTTTAACAAAATCAAAAGGATATTTTTCCTTTTGCTGCTGCTGATAGAAGAAGAAGAAGAAGAAATTGTGGTGAACATCCATGGCGTAAATGTAAGATTGGTTTTGAGTATGTTAATTTGGTCTAACTATTTTTTTTTCTTTTATAGAAATTTTTATTTTTTTATTTTTTTGAAATGTGTAAGTAACTTTCAATCTTTTCTATCCTACTAGAAAACAATTTTGTTTATAATTTGAGAAGTTATGAGTTTGAGCCAGATAAAAAAGTCTTAAAAAAAAAATCCTTCCAACCCTTATGCATCCGATTAGAAGGCGTAACTCTCGACCGGTAAAAGCTTCACTTATGATACGAGAATTATGAGTTCGGATAATGTTATGGGTGAAAAGACTCAATTTTCTTTTTAATTGAATAGAAATGTAATTTAGTTAGTAGCAACATTACTTATGATTTAAGAAATCATGAATTCAAGTCACATTAGTGGCGAAAAATCTTAAGAAAATTAAAAGTTTTCAACCTTTTTACAACTAAGAAGTTAAAAGTTTGGGTCACACTAGAGGCGAAAAAGCCTCAAAAGGAAAAAAAAAAAACTTACAATCTTTTTGTATTTGACTAAAAAGCGTAACTCAATAATTGGTAATAGTCTCACTTATGACTCGAGAAGTTACAAGTTTGGGTCACATTAGAGCCCAAAAAGCTTCAAAAAAAAAAACCTTTTTTTGCATCCAACTAGAATGTGTAACTCAATTGATAGCAATCTTATTTATAATCCAAGAGGTCATGAGTTCGTGTTACGTTAGAGTTGATAAGACCTCAAAAAAGAAAAGAAATTTTTTTTAAACCTTTTTCATCTAATTATGCATAGTTCAATAGGTTATAGCCTCATTTACGACCTTGGAAAATCATAAGTTTGGGTTACATTAGAGGCAAAAAAAAGAAAAAGAAAAGAAAATTGCATACCTTTTTACATCTAGCTAGAAAGCGTAGTTTAGTTGACTACAACCCCATTTATGACCTAAGAAATTATGAGTTTGGATAACTTTAGAGGCAAAAAAGTCTCACATTAAAAAAAAAAAAATCTTACCTTTTTGCTTCCGATTAGAAGGTGAAGTTTAGTTGACAATTGTCTCACCTATGATCTAAAAAGTCATGAGTTCAAATTACATTATGATTCAAGAGGATATAAGTTCGAGTGATGGCAAAAAGACAATTATTATTATTCTTTTTTCTAAAAAAAAAAAAAAACCCTTTTTGCATTTAAAATTTTCTATTTTATAATAATTTTAGATTACTTATTATTGCTATACTTGATAAAGTTATTTTGTTTTTTTCCCTTTTTTCTTTTTAAGGTAAAAGCCAAAAATTCTTTGGTAATTGGAACATCTATTAGTAGATAAATGTACAATTAACTTTATTTTGTTTCCTATTTTTAGTACCAAAAGATGTTTAAAGATACTTAGAAACATTACTCTAAAGTTAAATTCAAATAAAGAGGAATAAATGCATTAACAAACATACAATATATTATGTATCTTTTGGTCTTAAAAAAAAAAAAAAAAAAAAAAAATTTTTTTTTTTGTTTTTTTTGTCCTTTAGGGAAAGCTTTCCCACAATAATAAGGAAGAAGAAGATATTTTACTTTATTTTGTAATAATTTTTTATATTCGATAGTTATTTTATGTCTAGATACAGATAGAATCGAGTTGGAATTTTTTTTTTTTTTTAAAATAGGCTCTCTTGACCATCATTTTTTCATTAATAATTAGAAGAAAATAACATATTTTATTTTGCAATAACTTGTTTGTATGTTTATTTTATTTGTCGTAGATAAGAAAATATGCATTTACAAAATACAAAAATTGATGTGTCTTTTGGTTGTAAAGACTAACCAATCTTTTCATGACTTTTTTTTATAATAAAAAATAATTAATAAGTATGAGTTGTAAAATATTAATAATGAGTATAAAATAAAAAAGTATCAAAAAATGTACTTTAATTTCTTAATATAACAAGTAAAAAAAATAGTTATTTTGAATCCGAATTAATATAAAATTAAACTGATTGAGCTAGAACTTTTTTAAGAAAAACACTCAAAACGATTATTTTTCATTCCATGACTCGAATTCAATATTTTATTTTGGGAACAACGCATCATGTAATTTGTACCATCGAATTGTTGGTTAAGAAGAAGAATATATCATATGGTAAATATCGAAAATGAAGAAAATGTGCACATTTTTTCTCCTTTTGGAGGTGTTTATACACTTAAAATAGCACTACTCCTTTATAAAGTTGTTTTTCTTAAGATTGATCCATTTGGATTTTGAAGTTTTTATTTTTTTTGCACCTAGTAGTGATACCCGCTCCATTACGTAATAACTATCATCATTTGAGTCAATGGGCTTGTGTTGCGACTATGGTTCTAACGATACTTATTATTAACTACTTATCATTTTACCCAAAAAAAAGAATACATTAAGTTTAATGTAAGTATGTATGTTATATAATAATATTAATTTATTTACACTTTCAATATGAATTGGATATATATGTAATATACATACATACATATATATATATGTATATATATAATATCCATTTGAGATTTAAAGTAAAATAAAAAGCTTACTATATAAACTCACACACAAAGATTTGTCAAATGGTTTTTAGTTTTTTTTTTTCTTAAAAGTTGTCATTAATTTGACATAGACAACAATATTTTTTTACGGTTCCATTACAAGTAGAACAATATTGTTTGCTTGATACAGTTACCAAATAATACAAAACAAATATTTTAAAAGTTTTGATACTTTAAACTATATTATAAATACGTAAGAATGTGATATGATATATAAAAATGAGTATAAATATTTACTATCAATTTAAGATATTTCATTTGTTATAGCAAGAATTGTGTCAACTCCATAGTTGTGACTTACATTTGTAAATCGAGAATTCTAGAAACTAAAAATTTATAACACATGATTAAGAGTCACCTTTAGAGGCGTGATAAAATAAATGTTTTTTTTTTTTGTAAAAGAGAGAGTTTCATTTATTTAAAAGAGGAGGGTACAAGCAGTTACATCCGAAGTGGATACCTCTAGAGGATTACCCGAAATAGAGGAAACAGTCCTGGGGTATAGAGTACCAACCAGGTCTTTATGGAAAGCAGGAAATACAAAAGTAGGGGGGATGATAAAGTTAAAGAATTGCACTAGTAACATTCTCTTGTTTGGCTATTAAATTTACATATGCTTCCCTCCAAGTGTGGCTAAGTCCGAAATCCAACATATGAGACAAGAGCCACCTACAGTCATCCAATAATGAAGATAAGTTAGAAGGACAATCTAAAGAATTTAACGATTGTATAAGTACCTGTGAATCACTGTTGATATCAATGTGCTTGATTCCAAGATTTAAGGAGACCTGTAGACCCATTCTTAATGCCAACAACTCAGCTTGGTTACTAGAAGTACAAAAGAAACCTTGCATAAAACCAAATATCCATTGACCATGATGATTTCTGATAATCCCTCCCATCCCTCCACGTTTGGTAGAGTGATCAAAAGACCCATCAACATTAAGTTTAAGAAGAGAAGGAGTAGGCGGAAGCCATTTTATATAAATTTGATGTTTGGGGGGAACACAAAGATTAGTGTTTTTAGAGTGAGTGATGAATTCAACAGAGAGTTTTAGAATAAAATGCAAAGTAAATTTGTTTGAATTCAAGAGAGAGTGATCAAAGTATCTAATAAAATAAATGTTAAAAATTAAATTTGTGTTAATTTTTCCTGTTAGTGTTATTATTCAAGTAATTAAATCATCTTTAAATCATTTATGAATTATAAAATCACTATTAAATTTATGTTTGAAATATTAATAGAAAACATTGCGCATCAACATGCAAAATGCACCTATATATTATAATTTTTTTTTCATTAAACTTTTTATGTTTTATATAATATTTTATAGTTTTAATTTCTTTTTAAAATGTATGTATATATCTATATATATTTAAATATTTATATTTCTACTAACTCAATTCCTACCATCATTTTTTAATTTTTTTATTTAATAAATAATTGAATTATAGAGAAATTAAAAACTTTAAAGTTAATTTTTATTTATAAATACATTTTATTAAACTAAATAGATATTTGAAAATTTAAATATAAAATTCTATAATTAAATATTAAAAAAATAATAATACACTTGCCATTTTAATTTTTAAATAAGAAATTAATTGGTTAAATTTTTTTTTATTTATTTATTTATAAAAAGGTCCAAATGGACGTGTATATATTATTTCAATTAGATGGTATGAAAGAAAATTATTAAACATTGCATTCATTCAGAATTTAATTATATAAATATATTATTTTATATTTAAACATTTTTTATAATGTAATAAATACATACAAAATTATAGTATATATATATATATATATATATATATATAATTTATTATCAAAATTTTGATACAAGTTTTATTATCCTCCGGGAACAGCAGTTGCCCACACAGTGTAAGTGCACTGGTGTGACCGTAGGTACGCTCAAACTCAATCAATCAACCTCTATTGCTGAATTCCGTAAGATTTTTATTTTTTTTTTTTTTTTTTTTTTTTTAAAACCGTAAAATTTTTATTAACTATATTTAAATAATGTAATGATATACATGCCTTAATAGATAATTTAACAAAAATTTAGACGGGATGACTAACTTCACAATTTTTTTATAGTATATGGATCAATTCCAAAAAAAAAATAATTTGGGGACTAATTTCACCAAAAGTCAATAGTTTGGGGACTATTTTTGCCAATTTACCCCTAAATTATGATTTATGAGGTCATAAATGCGACGCTTTATAATCGGATGCAAAAATATGAATTTTCTATTTTATAGCCCATATATATACATATATATATTTATGTTGAGTACGTGAGTCTTATAGTTGAAAAAAACTTTTGTTTCTTGTGTCACTTGTGGGAGTTTGAGGGTGCAAGCACCTCGGAGGAGGTCTCACTAGTGGGAGTTTGAGGGGGCAGAGCCCCTTACAGGGCTTTCTAGGGGCGTTGGAAGATAGATTACTTTTTTAGGTTGAGCATTTGTATAATGTTTGGCTCAATTGTTAGCTCTTTTTATAACTACACATATAATTTGTAAATCCTAAGTGCAAAGTGCAACAAATACTATTCTAATGCGGTCATGGATGTAGGTCTTTCGACAAAACGACATAAATCTCTGTCTCTTATTCTAATTATTTACTTTCGTCTTATAATTACTCGTTTCTGTGTTACAATACCCAACAATTTAATCAATCATCATTTTTTTTTTGTTGGAAGGACATGTGAACTTCACAAGTTGTGAATAATATAGGATCTTATCAATTCTATTAATAATATAAACAAATAAAACCTCAAAAAACATATAAATTGGTAAGGGACTTTCTTGTTTAAGAAAATAAAATAATTATAATAATATCTACTACTTTATCTTCTTGAGATAAATCTTTGGTAGACGTAGTAATGACCACACATAGAATACCTCTGAGGATCGATTTCGGCATTTCATGCTTTTAAAATTATCAAATTTGAATACTTGGAACCCTGGACATACCCGCGGGTCTCACCTTCAAAACTCGGCTGTCGAACTTTCAACATTGCTAGGATCTTTCGATGCAACTCACTTAACCTTGGCTCAACCAGATTACGCTTGTTGGGCCCGTTTCTCATCGGGTTATGACTACGTCACTTAACTCCACATTAGTATGATATTGTCCGCTGGACGGCCTAAACCCCCCCTCGGTTTTGTTCTTGGAACTTTCCCAAAAGACCTCATTACTAATGGAGTATGTGAGAATTACTTATATGTAGGCAATCATTTATCTATTTTCTCCATGTGGAACTTTGGGTTGAAATCCAACCCCAACACTTCCAACGCGTGCATAATAAGTAGCAAATGTGAATAATATCATATATTTAATCTTAGAATTTCCCACCCTTCTTTAGATGATATTGCAAATTCACACTCTCCACACACACACACACATAATTAACTTCATGTAAATTATTAAATATAGATGGCCAACATGTGCTTAATAACTTATAGATTGAGCTTCAAAATTTTTTGTCCGAATATCATATTAAATTATAATTACCTTATTAATCTTATAAAAATAAATCAAATTTATCCAAATATACAGTGTAAAACTTAATGTCAGAAGCAAAGTTTATCTTAAAAAAAAAAAAAAAAAAAAAAATAAAGTCTCTGCAAATTTTATTAGAAAAACAAGAATTAGTGATGGATAACATTTCCTTAGCTATATAGAAGTAAAATTGAAGTTTCCACAAGTAGTTCTTGCACCCAAAAGCGTGGACACAAATCCGAGTCTTTGCTTAGCCAAATCAAACTGCAAGAATGCGTTCTCCAACTGATACCCATCGATAACAATGGACGTCACAGACGAACCTACAGTCCTCCTCCATCAACAAATCCCAGTCAAGAAATTCCGCCGTCAACATCCACCAATGCATTTGCCCGAAAAACGTCCAGGTTAAGTTATTACCCAACACCAAATCAATCGGAGGAATACCCGGACCCAATCGGGTACTCCCGAGTCCCGAATACCGGATCTGTAACACGCCTTAAACGGCGGCACCGATTTCACCCGCGGCACTCCGGAAAGTGATTTAATAAAAGTATTCTTAAGTGACTTGGTTCGCAATATCGGTCGATTCGTATCCGGAATGACTTCCTCCGATACAAAAAGGACACAAATTTTCATATTGTTACCATATCGTCCCGATCCAACCGATATTTATCCTATATCAGCCGAAATGACCGATATTTACCGATATCGGCGAT
Organism: Cynanchum wilfordii; assembly: GCA_025388415.1. Lineage (NCBI taxonomy): Eukaryota > Viridiplantae > Streptophyta > Magnoliopsida > Gentianales > Apocynaceae > Cynanchum > Cynanchum wilfordii. The sequence continues at coordinate 60,110 of JAHSUH010000774.1, read as the reverse complement.
ATCAACAGTATATATATATAAAAACATTAAATTGGTGCAAAAATTGGTTAAAAATTGGTGAAAAAATAAGTAAATTTCAACAATAAATACACTACATTACATATCATTCAATTATCATTATTGTTCTTCCATTCTCACAATCTTAGTTGTCATTATTGTTCTTCCATTCTCACAATTTTAGTTGGATTTGGGAAGGGAGAAGTCGAAAAAGGAGCTAGAACAGAGGAGCCGAGGAGAAGAAGAAAAAAAAAACAAGAGAGAGAAGGAAGATAGGTTAGTGTTATATATACATATATTATATGTACATATGCATATATACATATATTATATGTACATATGCATATATACATATACATATATAAATATATTATATATACATTAAATATATTATATTACTATTATATGTACACCTATTATATATCATTATTATCGACCATTTTGTTCCTTTTTTTCTTTTTCTTTTTTTGGTAAGTTTTAAAAGCAACCCATTAATCATTATATATATAATATATATAATATATATTATATTAGTACTATATATATATATATATATATAATTTTTTTGACTAAAGTACTATATACTAACCTCATCTCTCACAAATTTAAGTTAGGGCTATATATACATATATTATAAATATATATATATATATGTTATTTATAAATATTTATATTAATAATATATATTATATTTGTGTTAGATATTTATATTCAGTTTAATAGAAAATATGTTATTACATGTAAATATTGATATATTGTATTAATACTTTAAAAGTATTATATAAAAATTATTGTAATTTTATTATTTTTTTAATATTTATTATAATATTATAATAATAAATTATATATATTTTTTATCGTCCGAATATTTGACTGATATTCTGATGATAGGGAGCGGTATTGTCCGGGTCGGTACCGCAAACCATCGTAACGGCGTTGTATATCGACGTTTCCAAACTCATGTACGGTACCACCGTACTAATCTTCGTTCAACCGTATCCTTCCTCGTTAATTTCTAGTAAAGTCGTGTTCAATTTCACGTCTTTACCGTTAATTCTTATACCTTTCACTCCGATTTAATATTCGTCGAACGGATCATTTCCCGCCACATTTCTAGACCATTTCGGCCCGTTTCGGTTGGTAATGAGTGAGGTGTAATTTAAAATTCGAGAAATATCGATACCCGGAAGCATGACGTAAGGACCGTCACAGAAGAAAATGACACCTGTACTACCGTAACTGGTCAAACAAAGCCCGAACTTTCTTGGGAACCTGAAAGCCCGAGAAAACTGAGAAGGAAGTCCGATGGGCGTTCTACCGAGTAATATATTCTTATAATCTTTATATATAATATATTAATAATTTTTTTAGGAAAAAATCATTGTTGGTAGCGTGTGAATCTTTTCTCCTTAGATTTTTTTTTATATATATTATAATTGTGCACAAGATTTGAGGTAAATAATATATATTGTATTTATAATTAAACTAAAAATATATATTATTTTAATTATTAAATATAAATGATATTTTTTTGAGAAGAAATATAAATGATATTGATATAATAATAATTTAAAATTATTAGTAAAAATTGTTTTATTATTATTATTTTTAAAATTTATAATATTTTAAAAGATTCTTTGACTTAAAGTCTTTAATTTTAATTTTTTTTATAATATTGTGTAATTATAATTGGTCAATTACTAAAAAAATTATATATATAATTAAAATTGGTAAATTACTATAAAAAAATTAGAATTTCTCAAAATTTAATTTGAGATTTTAGAAATAAAATGAATGAATATAAAAGTTTTTATAAATAGACATTTACATATATTATTATTTCATATATATATATTGAAATATATTTTTATAATTTTACAATTATTTATATTAAAATTATGATTAATTATTATTATTTTTGAATTTTATATTAAAACTATTGTATTATTTATATTTTAAAATTATATATAATTTTTTTATTAAATATATAAATTCTGTATCGTCCGATACGATGACCGAGTCACCGATATTGACCGATAAGGATATGGACCAATGGCTTCCGAGACGGTGACCGAGACCGATGCTTTGAACCATGGAATAGACGAATTCGTAAAGAAGAATCATCAAAAGGATCAGCCATTGTTCCCATGTCACCAGCTCAATTGTTCGAAATCTTTTGTGATCCGGTTCAACTCTAATCACTTTCCTTTTGTTTTTCTTTTTGTTTTTGTTTTTCTAACACACAGATTAAAATAAAATATATGTTAATTTATAACAATGAAGATTTATGATATAAGATTTGTGTTATGATTTGGCATGAAAAATGGAGGAGTTTTTTTGGTACAATTGTTGTGGAATCATATGCACATAAGTTGAATCACAATCCATTTTCGGGTGATGCCTTGAATTCGGTAAGATAGTATTCTAGTCAGTAATTGCGTTTATTTTAATTAAAAAACCTGCATAATATATCTATATATATATATATATACATACATATATTTTTATATATATATCTATGACTAAATTGATATATGCAAAGTATCATACACTTTCTCCATTGGTGGATCCTAGAAAATATAGTTTTCTACGGTATTGCCGCCAAAAGGACCCTAATACATGGTTAGTTGTAGACACTTCCTCCGATTACTTCAACCCCTACAAAGATGCTTCTACAGAATTATCATGGAAGTTCTCATCAGGTTGCAAGATTGAGAAGATCCCTAATCATAAATATTCATCAAGGGTAAACTAATTAACTTCCTCTCTCTATTTCTTAATCTGCCATGGAAGAAAATGAAGAAGAAGAAGAACCCGAAGAAGAAGAAGAAAAAGAAGAAGAAAGTGGAATAAGAAAGAGAAAAATAATGCACAAGAATCAAGAAATAATATATATTATATAAATTTGTTTTGAAAAATTTCTTGGGTTACGTGACTCACAATGAACCATGTTTTGGAAATTATATATATTATAAATGTATAATAATAAAGAAAAAAAAATGCACAATTTTCGAGGATGTCAATATATATTATAATTATATTATATTTATAATTAAAATTAAAAAATATTATTATTTTAATTTTAAATATAAATGATATTAATATTATATTTAATAACAATTTAAATTTTTTATTTTCATCAAATAAATAAAAATTGTTTTATTATTATTTTTTGTAAAAGTTATAATATTTTAAGAAATTCTTTCATTTAAAATTTTTTCATAACACTATGTAATTATAATTTATCTATTACTTAAAAAAGAAAAAAATTTGGAATGACTCAATTACTAAAGAAAATAATAATTAGAATCAGACAAGATTCGATTTGAGATTTTACAAATAAAATGAGTGAATATGATATTTTTTAATTTTAAAATATAAATTTTTTTAAAAAAATTTATAATTAGGCATTCAAATATGTTAGTACTTCATATATTTTTTTAAGAAATTCTTTGATTTAAAAGTCTTTATAACACTAGGTAATTATAATTTGCCAATTACCAAAAAAATAATAATAATAATTCGTATGGGTCAATTATTAAAAAAATAAAATAAAATGTGAATATAATATTTTTCATTTTAAAATATAATTTTTTAAAATTTTTTTATAAGTAGGCATTCAAATGTGTTATTTCTTCATTTATTCTAAAAACATTTATTTTAGTAGTCTAATATAATTTTTTTATTAAATATAATCAATTATGTATCATCCGATACAATGACCAAGTCACCGATATTGACCGATACCGATATGGACCAGTGGCTTCCGAGACGGTGACCGAGACCGATACTTTGAACCATGCCGAGGAGGAGAAAAAAAACAAAAAAGAGAGAGAGAACAGAGGAGCGGAAGAGAAGAACAAAAAAAAAACAAGAGAGAGAAGAAAGATAGGTTAATGTTATATATACATATATTATATGTACGTATGTATATATACATATACATATATAAATATATTATATATACATTAAATATATTATATTACTATTATATGTAGACCTACTATACATCATTATTGTCGGCCATTTTGTTTTTTAAAGCAACCCTTTTTTCTTTTTTTTTTTTGGTAAGTTTTAAAAGCAACTCATTAATCATTATATATATAATATATATAATATATCTTATATTAGTACTATATATATATATATATTATTTTTTTGACTAAAGTACTATATACTAACATCATCTCCCACAAATTTAGGTTAGTGTTATATATACATATATTATAAATATATATATATATATATGTTATTTATAAATATTTATATTAATAATATATATTATATTTGTGTTAGATATTTATATTCAGTTTAATAAAAGACTGAGTTTCTTAAGTTTAAATTTTAATTTCTGTCTTTAATGGAAGGCTGAGCCTCCAAATTTGAATTTGTATTGTGTTTGTTTTGTTTACCTTCAAATCCATCTTTGTATTATTATGCTAACAATCGGATATCGATTCAGAAGATGATTTTGAGCCTCCTCGTCATTCGACTTGGTACTAAAAGATAGGTATGTCATATTTTTATTTTTATTTCTTTCAATTATGTTTACATACATCTAGTTTAAATTTTTTTAAAGTTATTTTCTTTTAAAAATATACATTTATGTATTTTTTTATATTACATGTTGATTATTTATGATAATTGGAAATATGAATAAATTTAAAAAGTTTATGTTACATGTTATTAAATATGTTATTACATGTAAATATTAATATATTGTATTAATACTTTAAAAGTATTATATAAAAATTATTGTAATTTTATTAATTTTTTAATATTTATTATAATATTATAATAATAAATTATATATATTCCGTATCGTCCGATAACGGTGCCCTCTGATACCGCAATGGCGAACCATCGTAACGGCGTTGTATATCGACGTTTCCAAACTCATGTACGGTACCATCGTACTAATCTTCGTTCAACCGTATCCTTCCTCGTTAATTTCTAGTAAAGTTGTGTTCAATTTCACGTCTTTACCGTTAATTCTTATACCTTACACTCCGATGTAATATTCTTCGGACGGATCGTTTCCCGCCACATTTCTAGACCATTTCGGCCCATTTTGGTTGGCAATGAGTGAGGTGTAATTTAAAACCCGGGAAATATCGATACCCGAAAGCATGATGTAAGGCCCGTCACCGAAGAAAATGACACATGTACTACCGTAACTGGTCAAACAAAGCCCGAACTTTCTTGGGAACCCGAAAGCCCGAGAAAACCGAGAAGGAAGTCCGATGGGCGTTCTACCGAGTCCAGCTACTCCTTTAACCCCATTCGGAAAACCTTTTAACAAAAAAGTGGATCCACAACTAGAGCTGTTCGCGAACAAAGCTCGTTCGAGCTCGTTCGTTTATTAATCGAACCGAACTCGAACAAATTTTTAGGCTCGATTAATTTTCGAGCGAACTCGAACACTTGTTCGAGAACGCTTGATTATGTTCGCGAGCATAATATTAATTTTTTTTATTATAATTTTTATATATATTTTTTTTAAAAAAAAAAGTATAAAAAAAAAAAACATCTAGGGTTTGACATTATACTCTCATTTTTCATCATATTTTCTTTCTATATTTTTTGACAAACACCGGCGGCTGCTTTCGTGAAGTTCTTGAAGAGCAAGGATCCAAATTTCCAATTACATTGGCAGCTCCTTTCATTAGTTTTTCTTCTTTCTCCGATCCTCGCTTCAATTCTACTTGTAGGTGTCTTCTCTTTCTTTTTTTTTTTTTTGGTAAATATGTGAGTAGGGAAAGAAAATTGAAATTCAATGACATAGAGTAACACCCTTTTGTTTGATGATTGATTACGAGGCATTCGTTGTTGTCGGCGGCGACGACCATGTTGGAATCGGTGTAAAGTGCTCTAAAGAGGTAGCGACTGCAATTCGTGGAGCAATTATATTGGCTAAGCTGTCAATCATTTCCGTGAGGAGAGGATGTTGGGGAAACAAGATCGGAAAGCCTCATACCATTCCTTGTAAGGTAACTGGAAAATGTGGTTCCGTTACAGTCAGAATGGTTCCTGCTCCTCGTGGTGCTGGTATTGTCGCTGCTAGAGTACCCAAAAAGGTTCCGCAATTTGCTGGTATTCTGATTTGCTGAAAAGATACTGCAATTTACTGGTATTCCGATTTGCTGGTTCCGCAATTTGCTGCAATTTGTTGGTATTCTGCAACTTCCTAAAAAGGTTGAGGCTTAAAAATGTTGGTTTTGATTTATGTTTTTTTTTTTTTTTTTTTGATGATTGATTACAAAGCATTCACCCGGAAAGAACTCAAATCTCAAACCATTGTTCACATCTCTTGCTGCTTAGTCAAGGTTGCCCTCTTTTGCTTCTTCTGTCTAAAGTAAGTCTCACTCACCCTCAATTTCATTTTTAAAAACAAATGCATTGATCTGGTCGAATTCTGAGATATATATATATATCTGGTCGGAAAACATATATATATATATATGTATGTATATCTATGGAAAATTAGGAACGCGGTAAAACATTGGTGTCGAGTTGAGTGCTGGGTTTGATTGGGTTGAGTTTGGTCGGGGAGGATGATGGGCATATGTCGTAATCCGGATCACGTGGTCCCATCTCACGTGGACGCGTGTCATTATAGTTCATACATATGTATATATATATATATATATATATATATATATATATATATATTAATATATATATTTTTATTATTTACTTGTTTCTGTTTATATTTTTATTAGTTTTGTTTGAACAGGTATGTCAATACCATTTTCAAGTTCATTTCAAGAATCTTCTTCATGTCCAGCTATGGATGAAACAAATGAAGTAAGTATTGAACATATTATCTAAAATGGCATGTGACATATTATCTATTCTAATTACTACGGTTGCTTCAGAATCTACTTTCGGTGCAGGAGGTAGAGTGATTGATAATCGTCGTGCTTCAATGTCGGTTGATACGGTTGAAATGATTTTATGTGCATCCGATTGGGTGCGTAATCTTCACGGACTTAAGAAAGACAAAAAACAGGTTTTTTTTTTCTTTTTTTCATTTCTCCTTTATTTTGTATGTATAAAAATAATATTTAATATGTTTAGGAATAATTTTTATATCTTTAAAAATATATCTTTTTTTTTTGCAGGTGGAGGATGAGCATCCATCTTTTGAAGAAATTTTTTTATCCTTGTATGAAATTTATTGATTTTAGTTATTATATGAAATTTATGGATATGAATTTATCATGCGGTGTAATTGTGGAAGACTGAATTTTATAATTATTATTTGTGCTTTTAATTTGTATCTTTTATGATTTTTTTTAGAATTTATTATTTCATGGGAATTTTTTATAAGATTTTTTAAATTTATTGAATGGTTAAATAGTTAAATTATATAAATTCTTGTTATTTTAGAAATTTGAAGCCTTATAAAATTTAATATTATTATTATTATTTTTTAAATATTTGAACAAACTCGAACTCGAGCTCAAACTCGAGCTTGAGTATGCTTGAAAGTTAAACGAGCGAACTAGAGCTCGAACTCGAGCTTTATAAAAAAATAATCGAACGAACTCGAACAAAAGTTTAGGCTCGAATTATTAAACGAGCGAACTCGAACAGTGTTCGAACACTTAATCAAACGAGCTCAAATTTCCGATGTTCGGTTCGGCTCGGCTCGTTTACAGCTCTATCCACAAGTGAAGTAAAATCTGGGTAATGAAAAAACGGGTCCCAAGTTAGACCCGTCGGTGGATTTTAGGGCTAAAACGTCTTTTGCCATCTCACCGTTCGTGCTCACGTGAGTTACGCTGTTTTCTGGGAATGTTAAGCACGTGTGGTTGTTGCAATCGGGCTTCGGTGAAGATGACGTGGCATTCTCCGCAGCCTAGTGGAGTGTTGAGTAATGAACATAATGTTGGAAATATTAGTAGAAAATAAAAATTATCTAATTATAATAACTTAGAAATGTTGTAAAATTATTATAATTATAACATAATAAGATAAGAACAATATGAATCAAAATAACAATCAAACTTGTATATTCCTTGTTGTTCACAAAACATACAAAACTACCTTCTATTTATAGGGATAACATATATGTAACATATATACACATATACATACAAGTTATGTATATATATATATAACTTTCCATTATTCATATGAAGATAGTGGAGTTGGTAGAATCTTTAAAGCAATGGACATTAGAGGTTATGAAGATAGTGGAGGTAGTGAAAGTAGTGGAAGTAGGGACATACAAATATTCATAAAACTCCCCCTTTTTTGGATGTCCATTGTACAAGGAATATGCCTCATTAAAACCTTACTAGAGAAAAACCCAGTGGGAAAAAACCCTAGTGAAGGAAAAAGAGTACATCGTTCCTTGTACACTCCCCCCGATCATTACATAATATCTCTCAACCGACGCATTCCAATATTACGAACCAATCTTTCAAATATTGAAGTCGGTAATGCCTTTGTGAACAAGTCTGCCAAATTGTTACTTGAACGGATCTGTTGTACATCAATATCACCATTTTTCTGGAGATCATGCGTGAAGAAGAATTTTGGTGAAATATGCTTTGTACGATCTTGTTTGATATACCCCTCCTGTAATTGAGCTATACATGCAGTATTATCTTCATAAATTATTGTCGAAGATTCTTTGCCCGAAGATAAACCACATGTCTCTCGGATGTGTTGAGACATGGATCTTAACCACACACATTCACGACTTGCTTCATGGATTGCTATAATCTCTACATGATTTGAAGATGTAGCGGCTAGTGTCTGCTTTGTAGAACGCCATGAAATAGCGGTTCCTCCACATGTAAAAACATAGCCTGTTTGAGATTTTGCTTTATGTGGATCGGATAAGTAACCAAAGATCGAGCATAACCAACAAGTTGTGGTTTAGTACTATTGACATATAATAATCACATATCAATTGTACCTTGGAGGTATCGAAAAACATGTTTAATTCCATTCCAATGTCTTCTAGTTGGACATGAACTAAACCTTGCTAATAAATTAATAGCAAAAGCTATATCAGGTCTTGTATTGTTAGCAAGATACATTAGTGCACCTATTGCACTAAGATATGGTACTTCAGGACCAAGAACTTCTTCATTATCCTCACAAGGTCGAAAAATGTCCTTTTTCACATCAAGTGATCGAACAACCATTGGGGTACTCAATGGATGTGCTTTGTCCATGTAAAATGTTTTAAGGACTTTTTCAGTATAATTTGATTGATGAACAAAAATTCCACTTTCATCTTTCAAGTGCTCAATCTGCAAGCCGAGACAAAATTTTGTTTTTCCGAGATCTTTCATCTCAAATTCTTTCTTCAAAGAATCCATTGCCTTTAAAATTTCTTCAGGAGTTCCAATAATATTTAAATCATCAACATAGACAACAATTATAGCAAATCCTAAATTTTCTTTTTTAATAAATACACATGGACAAATTTGGTTATTTTGATAACCTTCTTTCAATAAATATTCACTAAGACGATTGTACCACATTCTTCCAGCTGTTTTAAACCATACAAAGATCTTTGTAATTTTATTGAATATAACTCTCGAGAATTTGATTTATATGCTTCGGGCATTCTAAATCCTTCAGGGATTTTCATATAGATATCACTATCAAGTGAGCCATATAAATAGGCTGTAACTACATCCATAAGATGCATATCAAGTTTCTCATTAGTTGCCGGACTAAGGAGATAACGAAAAGTAATTGCATCCACCACAGGAGAATAAGTGACCTCATAATCAATTCCCGGTCTTTGAGAAAAACCTTGTGCAACAAGGCGTGCTTTATATCTCACAATTTCATTTTTCTCATTTCTTTTCCGCACAAATACCCATTTATACCCTACAGGTTTGACATTTTCAGGTGTCCGGATTATGGGTCCAAAAACTTCACGTTTTGCAAGTGAGTTTAATTCTTCTTGAATTGCATCTTTCCATTTCAACCAATCTCTTCTAAGTCTACATTCATCAACAGATGTAGGCTCATTATAATCATTTCCATTCATAACAGTTGATGCTACATTATATACAAAAACACTATCGATAGTTATTTCTTCTCGGTTCAATCGTTTCCCCGTTGAGACATAATTTATAGAGATCTCATCATTCTCTATTTTTCCAATATTTTCAGCTTCTTCAGGTACCTGAACTTCTTCCGGATTTCTTTCATTTTTTATGTCTCTTGATTCTTCTAGAGTATCAATCCCGGGCTCATTATTAACATTTGCTCCCTTCCTTTTACGAGGATTTTTATCTTTTGAACACGATTGGTCTACCACGTTTCGACGTGCTATAGACTCATTTGCTATTTCATTTACTGATTTTCCTATTGGGATTTCAATCCGTATAGGAGCATTTTCAGCCGGTATATGTGACTTAGTCACTCTCTTTAGATCGGTAAAATGCGTCGCCAGGTTGATTTGCTATACTTTGCAAGTGTATTATCTTTTGAACTTCGAGTTCACATTGATTTGTACGAGTATCAAGATGTTGCAAAGTATTCCATGTAATATTTTTACCAGGCGTTTTTTTCTTTTTCTCCCCCTAATCCCCGGGAACATTGATTCATCAAAATGACAATCGGAAAATCGTGTCGTAAAAAAGATCTCCCGTCATAGGTTCAAGATATTTTATAATAGAAGGAGAATCAAAACCAACATATATTCCCAATCTTCTTTGTGGTCCCATTTTTGTGCGTTGTGGTGCGACTATAGGAACATATACCGCACATCCAAAAATTCTAAAATGGGAAATATTTGGCTCCCGACCATAAGCCAATTGTAATGGGGAATATTTATGATAACTTGTTGGTCTAACACGTACAAGTGCTGTTGCATGCAAAATTGCATGTCCCCAGGACAAGGTAGTTTAGTTCTCATAAGTATAGGTCTAGCTATCAATTGAAGTCTTTTAATAAATGACTCGCTAACCCATTTTGTGTGTGAACATGAGCTACAGGATGTTCAACACTTATACCAATTGATTGACAATAATCATTGAAAGTTCGAGATGAAAATTCACCAGAGATTATCCGGACGTATTGATTTAATTGTATAATCCGGGAAATTGTGCTCGTAGTCTAATAATTTGAGCAAGTAATCTCGCAAACGCCAAGTTCCGAGTTGATAATAAACTTACATGAGACCATCTACTTGGATGCGTCTATTAGAACCATAAAATTTCGAAATGGTCCACATGAAGGGTGGATTGGTCCACATATATCACCCCGAATTCTTTCTAAAAATGCTTGGAGATTCAATTCCAACTTTAACTGGTGATGTCTTAATAATCAATTTTCCTTGAGAACAAGCAGGACAAGAAAATTCTTTTTGATTGAAAAATCTTAAGGTTTTTCAATGAGTGCCCATGCGAATTTTCAATAATTTTTCGCATCATACTTGAACCGGGATGGCCTAACCGATCATGCCAAATAGTAAATGTTTTTGAATCAATAAACTTCGTTTTATTGAATGTATTTCAATTGCATTTATTCTTGTGTAGTACAAGCCAGGAAAAAACATATTTAATTTTTCCAATACTATTTTCTTACCCGAAACAATGCTTGTAATATGAAGGTACTCATCATTTCCTTCATTTATAGTCTCCACATGATATCCGTTAAGACGAATATCTTTAAAACTTAACAAATTTCTTTGAGACTTTGATGAGAATAAAGCATTGTTTATATTCAACTTTGTTTCATTGGGTAACATTAGAATTGCTCTTCCGGAGCCTTCAATTATTCTTGTACTACCCGAAATTGTAGTAACATATGCATCACTCATCTTTAGTGCAATGAAATATTTTTTATTTTGAAGAATAGTATGAGTAGTTGCACTATCAGCAAGACATATATCTTCATCCATATTCTTCAAAAAATGTAAAAATAAAAATATTATAATTAAAGAATAAGAAGATAAATGAAAACACAAGGAATAATAATAATAATAACAATAGCAAAATCATGAAGCAAAATCATTTGTTTATTTCTAAACCAACAACTTCTTCTTTTTCATAAATATAATACATGTTACTTTAGATTCTTTTAGTCTCTATTAAATATAATACATGTTACTTTAAATTCTTTTAGTTTCTAATAAATATAATACATGTTATTTTAAATTTGTTTTTTTAAGAGCAAGTTGTATATATATTAAGTATATATATGTTATTCATGTTATATTTTGGACTATGTGAAATTTAAAAAATGAACAAAAGTACAACTCATGAAAATAACAACAATTATTCTTGAAAACGAAATAACAATACTTGAAAACTGAATAACAAGTCTTGAAAACTAAACAACAATTATTCTTGAAATGTAAACAACAATACTTGAAAAACAAATCATACTAGGCCAAATGGATTTATGTATTCTCCGTCACTCAGGATATCGGTATTTTATTGCGGATCGAAAAAATCTGACACATCTAAGTGTGTAGTATCGATAGGATCATTGTCAAGATCATCAAAGAAACTTGCAAAATTTGTTTCCACACCTTTTCCTTTTTCTTGCAATGAAGCTTGATAAAGATCAATAAGGTGTTTTGCGGTACGACAAGTTCTTGACCAATGTCCTTTCATCCCGCAACGAAAACATGAAGTTTCATAATTTTTAACAATATTTTTATGTCCACTTGTGTCTACTTGTTTGTCCTCTTTATTATTCCATTTTTTATGGAAAGTAGACACATATTTATTATTACGACCACGTCCACGGCCACGACCACGTCCACGGCCTCGACCGTAACCACGACCTCGTCCTCTTCCATTATTATTCATCATAGTCACATTCACTTCAGGGAATGGAACGAGCGGTGGGGGACGAGTTTCATGATTTTTTAACAATAACTCGTTATTTTGTTCAGCCACAAGAAGGCATGAGATTAACTGTGAGTATTTTGTAAAACCTTTTTCTCGATATTGCTGCTGCAGGAGCACATTCGAGGCATGAAAAGTAGAGAAAGTTTTCTCTAACATATCATTGTCATTTACATCTTCTCCACATAATTTTAGTTTAGAACTTATACGGAACATAGCGGAGTTATACTCACTAACAGATTTAAAATCTTGCAAACGCAAGTGCAACCATTCATAACGAGCCTTTGGAAGAATAACAGTTTTTTGGTGGTCATACCTTTCCTTTAGATTTTTCCAAAGAACAAGTGGATCTTTTATCGTTAGGTATTCGGACTTTAGTCCTTCATGAAGATGGTGACGAAGGAATATCATCGCCTTTGCGCGATTTTGCATTGATGCAATATTTCCTTCGTTATGGTGTCTCCAAGACCCATAGCATCAAGATGAATTTCAGCATCTAGTATCCATGACAAATAGTTCTTTCCAGAAATATCAAGAGCAACAAATTCGAGTTTTGAGAGATTCGACATGATAGAGAATAACGTACCTTGATAGAAAATATCACAAAACAATTCTCTCCCGAAGAGCAAACTCGTCGTGTATAACGTGTTGTAAAATTATTATAATTATAACATAATAAGATAAGAACAATATGAATCAAAATAACAATCAAACTTGTATATTCCTTGTTGTTCACAAAACATACAAAACTACCTTCTATTTATAGGGATAACATATATGTAACATATATACACATATACATACAAGTTATGTATATATACATATAACTTTCCATTATTCATATGAAGATAGTGGAGTTGGTAGAATCTTTAAAGCAATGGACATTAGAGGTTATGAAGATAGTGGAGGTAGTGAAAGTAGTGGAAGTAGGGACATACAAATATTCATAAAAAGAAACATATAATCGGATAATATAAATTCTCATAACTCAAAAATATTACTTTAAAATAGTAGACTTAAATTAGACTCAAATAAGGTAATAGGAATGGATTGAATAGAAGATCGAGTCTAGTACTTAATACTATTTCTTTAAGACAGATTTCGCCCCTCTCCTTTGTGCTCGGAGCTTTCGGGCGTCCGCCTCCTAGGGTAAAACGATCACACTTGCTAAAGAAGCACAACAACAGCAAGCCCAACGAACCAACTTTGTTTACAATACTATAAAGTGTAAACGATCCTAAAGACTCTAGTAGGAAAGCAAAGAGAATAATAGAAAACGAGAATCAAAGATAGTTTATAAAGATACTAGAAGCTTCCTATCTTTATTGAAATTTGATTTTCTAATATATATGAAATGATTGTGGATCTCCTTTATATAGATCTATATGAGACTCTTCATAAACGATGCAACACTTTGATAATAACTTTTCATCAATCAAAAGGTACCATAAACAACCATTCATCCTTTACACAAAAGATGAATCTTTAAATCAAATAAAGAGTTACCTAATGTAATTCACATAAAATATCTAACACATAATAGTGAACGGCAATGGAGGGGTTTATAGGTGGAGCTTACGTAGCCTTTGTTGCAGTCGACCCAGAGAGATTCGCCGCCGAGATCCACCGTTACTTTGACGGGAACTGACGGAGTTCTTTGGTTGATTTGGACAATGTAATGTTTTGTGGATGATCTTTTGTTACTGGAAGGAGAAGGGCTTTTGGTCTTGATGATGATGGTGATGATTTTGAAGGTGTTTTGGTTATCGCGGAAGAAGAAGAAGAAGAAGAAGGACGATGAAGAAAAGTAGGGAGAAAAAAATGGAGAAAGTAATTGAAGGAGCCATCATGCTTTTGTTTACAAGTTTATGAATTCATGAGCAGGGTTTTTTTATACTTTTTTTTCGAAAAATTTCAAAGATTTCACTTCTTATATATACTAAGAATAATTCGGTAGTATTTGTAATTCGTTTTTGAAAAATTTTATAAATTTGATCAGAATCATTTAAAATAATTATCTGATTAAAATAAAGCATTTCGGGCTCATATATATATATATATATATACATATGCGCGCATGCAGCACTTGAGTCTTTGTAATATATGTATATATATATCTATATGTTTCCATTAAAGAATGAGTATATAATGAAGACATGGAATGATGGGATCAGGCTGCGAGCATCAATTTGACATTTAGAAAGTTTTTAAAATTTATAATTTTTATTTTTTAAAAAAAGAAAAACCCACAATAAATAAATATATATGTATATATATATATATATATTGGGTGAATAAATATATATGTATATATATTAGTAATAGCACAAGAAATTATGAGTGAGATAAGTTTGAGGAAGGAGTATCTACTTCTAGAGAAAATCTAGTGCTCTACAAAACTTTTGCTTAACAAAATAAAGAAGTGTATTATGAATGTTATACAAGATTTATGGCTTAACAATTACTGTAAGCGTTACGTAAAAATCAACATAAGATATTCCCGAGTAAGAGATGAACTCTGTGAACACAATCTAACCAAATATAGATTAATCGAAATTGTAAGCGCTCTATAAGAATCAATATGTGACATTCTCTTGAATAAGAGATGAACTTTGCGAATGCAACGCAACCAAATATCGATTAATCGAAATTGTGATAATTTCAAATATCAAATAGTTTAAAAAGATTTTTCGTATTTGTTGACAAGGACATGTGCAGGTTTCCAAGTTGCGTTGATCAGTATAATGCAAATAGTAATAAATAAATGAAGCAAGTTGGAGACAAGGTCATGAGAAGCAGTAATGGCTGAAGTGAACTTTTCAGTTTTAAATACTTCTAATCTTTTATTAAACCCTAAAAAACAAGGGATTAATTGTTTCTCTTCAATCTATGTCTCGATCTTCAAAGTTTAATTATAGTATATATATATTTTTAAGTTTTTTTTTTTTTAAAAGTTTATTTTCATAAAATTTTGATTAATTATTTATTTATTTATTTATGTAATTTGAATAAAAAATTTAATTTATTATTATTTTTTTTAAAACTTGTCTTAATCATATATAAATTATTTAAAACTTAATCTTCAATTTATTTTAATAAATTGGGCTTATGAGTCAATTATGTATTTAAAACTATAATATTTTATTAGGCCTATTAAAGTTATTTAATGGCAAATTGGTATAAATAGTCCGGGGGGGGGGGGGGGTTTTTTTTTGGTGGGGGCCCAAACTATAAAAATAATTTGACATTTAAATTAATCCCACAGTTCTCAGGTATTTTTTTTTTTTTTTAAAAAAAAAACTTCATGGGCATTTATGTCATTACACAATTTAAATATAAGAAAAATTGGTATAAATAGTCCCCAAACTATAGACTTTTGGTAACATTGGTCCCCAAATTTTTTTTGGTGGGATTGGTCCCCAAACTATGAAAAAAATTGTGATATTGGTCATTCCATTAAAAATTATATTAAATCACAAGTTAAGTTTAAAAAAAAAATAAATAATAATAGAGTTTGTAAACTTTAATTTATTGACATTCTTCAAGATTTTTCTTTTTGAATATGAATTTTTTTTTTTAAAATGTTGAAATTGTTATCATATAAAACTTTTGACTATTTTTTCTACTCTAATTTCATCTAAAAATCCAAAAAAAAATGAGAAAAAGACAAAATATACTTTTACAAAGCACAAAATAAAGAAATAAAAATAAAGAAAAATTGATATAAAATATATAATAATATAATTTATTCAAAGAATCTAATAATAAGTTTTAGTAAAATGTAAAATAATGTTTATTTTATGTATTTCTTTTTTTTTTTTTGTGATATTTTGAGTTATAAAAAATGATTTTCAATAATTATCAATGATTTACCCATTAATATTTTGGGCATAAAAATAATATATTAATTGTTTATATTTTTTAAAAATGATATATGTTATTAAAATTTTTTTTTAAACTTAACTTGTGATTTAATATAATTTTTAATGGAAGGACCAATATCACAATTTTTTCATAGTTTGGGGACCAATCCCACCAAAAAAATAATTTGGGGACCAATGTCACCAAAAGTCTATAGTTTGGGGACTATTTATACCAATTTTCCTTATATTTAAATAGTGTAATGACATAAATGCCCATGAAGTTTTTTATATTTTTTTTAACTTAAACCCGTGATTTAACGGATTTTTTTAAACGAAGGACCAATGTCACAATTTTTTTATAGTTTGGGGACCAATCCCACCAAAAAAATAGTTTGAGGACCAATGTCACCAAACCTTCATAGTTTGGGGACTATTTATACCAATTTGCCTTATTTAATAAAGTTTAATGAGTTAATATGTATCGAGAATAAATATGAGCCCGCATATAGCAGACACATATTCCTAGACTATGATGGGTTGGATAAGAATATATTATCCTGTTTGATACAAGTTTCAAGAAGATATGAATTTCAACATTAATTCACGTACATTTTCAAAACTATTTCGTTGATCAATTCATTGATAGTATGACATAATAAGTCCTAAGATTATGGTTGAATTTCTAAAATTTTTTGGTTGACCATTTTAGTCACATGAGAAATACATGTTTAATAGGTAAACAATTAAATAATTACACATGTGGAATAAAAGATGTTACCACTACTCTCCGCAATTGGCGGAGTTTCTCTCCCGAAAATTTATGGGGTTGCTTGTTGCTGTTTGTGTTCTTCGATCGCCATGACATGGTTGTTGTACATGATGATGATGATGATGACGCAGATGGTTGGTTCTTGCTCTTTCTCTTTGTTGTCGGTACTTTGTGTTGTCGGTCTTGTTGTTGTCGGCCGTTATTTCTCCTCCACCTGCTGCTTCTAGGCTGCGTTCTGGTCTATGTGCCATCTCTCCTCTGCGTGGAAAGAGAGAGAGAGAGTAGAATTTGGAAGGGAGGGTTTTTTTGGACTCATGAGCTTCTTGTGTGTGTCAAAGATTCGTCGGCCCATATTCACTTTTGGGTCAAAATTTTCAAGGGGCCCATCATGATCATTTTGAATGCTTTTTGTGTCTTCATATAAAAAATGGATATATACTATCCTCTTTTTTTTTTTTGGATTAGACCCTTCTTAATCCTGGGTTTTTGAGGCATTACTGATCGTTGATAGGTTTTCTTTTCCCAATTTTAATGTCATTTGTTTTATTTTGGTTTCAAAAAAATAAATAAATAATTACACATGTGCTTCTCACATGACTAAAATGACCGAAAATTTTCACAAGAATAACTTAGGTTTAAGAAAATAAAAATAATTAAATGCTAAAGTTTTAAAAAAAATTCTAAAAAGGTAAATCAGATCTGAATAGGAAGCCATGTTTGTTGGTATTTGAAAAATTAAAATAATGCAAAGAACTAATAATATCATTCAAAACAAAATATTAATTGGAATATATATATATATATATATATATATATATTTGATCAGCCATTATATAAATATATATATATTATGAATCTAGTTCAAAGTACTTTACTTTGTCATAAAATTTAAATACAAAGCAAATAAAACCCTACATATATATACATATATATATATATATATATATATATATATATATATATGGGGGGTTATATATAAAAAGAAGAAAAAAACCATGCTGAAATATGCTAATCGGAGGAATTGGTGGTGGTGGGAAATGAGTTAGCCATATCAATGACAAAGCGGTACTTGACATCAGATTTAGCAAGTCGTTCCATTGCTATATTTATTTCATCCATTCGAATCAATTCAATTTCAGCTGTTATGTTGTGTTCCCCACAAAAATCAAGCATTTCTTGTGTCTCTTTCATTCCACCAATGCTACTTCCTCCAATAATCTTCCTCCCTAAAATATTTCAATACAAAGAGAGAGAGATAGAGACAGATACATTAAATGAAATGTAATGACATAAAATTATATATATTGATAAGTCCGAAGTACAATTCATTAAAATGAGTTACATATATTCTACGTGGAAAGCGAAGTAGATCACCTAAATCACTTCGCTTAGATTAAACTATGGTACTTCGCGTAGAGAACATTATATGACTGTGATTCTCCTCACATAGGAATATAGGAGTCATTACACTCAAGCATTCTTAATTCTCTACATTTTTACTAGTTTCTAATCTAGTATATATTCAGAAGCTCATATGAATATATCCGATCTTTTCTTTATTCATTTGCTAATTTAAGCATCGAAAGGTATAAACAGTAAAAATCTGTCTCAGACTTCGTTTTGCAACACTCAAGCCGACACCTACTTGAAAGCTAAGGGAACTTTTGTTGATATTCATCATTGTCAACTATAACCGCTTACTCGTGTTACACAAATATATTTCTATATAGAGTTTCGTAGATTTGTTATGAATAATTATTATTTTAGAAAATTGTATGCACATCCTTAGCCACAAGGACAATACAATAAATATCCTTGATAGAAACATGATTTGAAATGGAGAGAATATGTAAAATGACAATTCTACCCTTTATCAAAAATATTTAGAATTATATTCACTAACTTTTGTATATAAAAAAGAAAACATAAAATGAAAATCAAACTTACCAAGAACTAAAGGGAAAATTGGCAAGTCTAGGGGCTTTTCAGGCAAGCCAACAGTTATAAGCTTTCCATTCAATTTAAGCAAGTCAATCAATGGTGACAAAGAATGAACTACTGGAATGGTGTCAATTATGAAATCCATGGTACCCACAGCAGCCTGCAAGAATATTACCAAAGGGTAAATATATATATATATACATACATATAAATACATTTGACGTAAAATGACTTAATACACTTTTTTTTATTCACTACACCACAAAAACTATTAAATTTTAAAAATTTTTGACGAAATTAATAAAAAACTATTTTAAGATTAAATTTATCAAAAATAAATTTATTTTAAATTAAACTCACAAATTATTACCATATTTATATATTGTATAATTTTTGTTTACCTTCATCTTTACAAGATCAGAGCTAAGAAGAAAAGAATCAGCACCAAACTTATTTATCACCTCATCTTTTTTCTCCGGCAAAATATCGATCACCGTAACCTTCAATCCAAAAGCTTTAGCCAATCTCACGGCGACATGGCCGAGCCCTCCAAGTCCGGCGACCCCTAAATGCTTGCCGGACTCCTGAGTTATTCCATAGTATTTCATTGGACTGTAGACGGTAATTCCAGCACACAGTAAAGGTGCACCGGCGTCAGACGGTAAGTTTTCGGGAAACTTAAGAACAAAGTGTTGATCAGCAACTATCATGTTTGAAAAACCTCCATAAGTTATGGTGGTTGTCTGTTCATCCATGGAGTTGTAAGTAAATACTACTTTCTCGCAGTAATTCTCTAAATCTTGTTTGCAGATTTCACAGTTCATGCAAGAATTAATGATTACTCCGACTCCGACACGGTCTCCGATTCTAAATTTTTCCACATTGGTTCCTGTCTTTGTGACCAAACCAACAATTTCATGTCTGAAACAAAACAACATAGTACAAGATATTAGGGTTGACAATCGTGTTGGATTGGACTAATCTTATGAGATTTACATGAAATATTTAGAGTAGAGAAAGTCAACCTAAATTAGATCGTGTTCAAAACTTCAACTTTGACAATCTAACACTTAGAACATATACAATTCGAAATCAAATAGAAAGAATTACAAAAGAAAAAATATATTCTCATTGTTACTTTTTAACAATAAAAAATAGATGTTATAAAATTACAAAAGATAATGATGCTATAAAAAGAAATAAACAATGTAACATATAGATTTAACGTGAAAATTATAGACAAAAAAAAAAATCACGAATAAAAAAAAAAAGAATTTATTATAGTCGAAATTTACAAATGAATTACAAATGATTCATCAAGACTAAAAACATAAACCCTAAAATATATTTATATATATATATGTTGATTAACCTAATTCATATTAGAGGGTCTACCCCTGCACCCCCGGATTCACTGATTGGTATAGTTTCCGGCCTTCCAACCCTCAACTTTCGCTCCACCACAAATCCTCTTTTTTCTCAAAAAATTAATTTTCATCACACAATGAACTTTTTAGGCCAATTAATAGTAAAATTTAGGTAACAATAACACTAGACATAAGTGAAATATTAAAAAACTCTTTTGGTTTAAGTGAAATTGCAAAAGTTTAAATCCTCACTTAGTTACACAACTGTTTAAAAATTTAGCATTTTCTCGTTTCCTTCTTTGAAGAACCTGCCTAACTTTAACGAAAACATGTTTTAAAAGTGTCATTGATCCAAAACGAGAGAAAAATGTCAATTGTAATGGAATAACATACCCGGGTACCATAGGATAACAAGTAAATCGCCAATCATTCTTTAGCACATGGAGATCAGAGTGACAAACTCCACAGAAAAGAATTTTAATCGTAACATCATCAGGTCCATTTTCTCTGCAAATCAGTAAACAAAAAAAGATAAACAAGAAAATTATTCTCTAGTTTAAGCTTAATAATATACATACATACATATATATGTATATATATTTGAGTACAAAACCTGCGTGAAAATTTGAAGGGTGAAAGGATCCCTGAAGCATCTGCGGCAGCCCAACCAAAAGCCTTCTGACCAATAATTTCTTCAGGGGTTTTCGACATTTTCTTTGCTAAAATTTTCAAATGGTTACTGATTTGTAAATTCTTTGAAAGTTGATGAACTATTTATAATAACTAAATACATGATTTTTATTTGGTTTTTATGGAATAACATTAATTCTTTGTATTGGGATTCTATCAATAAGAATTATTGTAATATTTTATCACTGAAAAGTTATGAAGACTTTTTTGGAACGTTACTTTTTACATTTTTGTATTTAGTAATTTATTTCAATAAATGGAATATTGTACAGGTTGTATGTATATATTGATTAGTTGAATGGGAAAGTATCTGATAAATTATATTGAATTATATCAATTATATTGACCCGATAAATTGATTACATGATTTTAAGTTATTGTTTTGATATAATGGGAAAGTGTATTATGAATATTACGTGAAGTCACAGATTCGACTGATTGACACTTACTTACTCACGTAAGAGTTAGGTTAGGTTTTTAACTTACCTTTTAAAAATATCGAATCGTTATAGAGTAAAATTAAATTATATCAATTATGTTGACTGGATAAATTGATACATTTTAAGTATTTGTCTTGATATAATGAGAAAGTGAGTTATGAATATTACGTGAGGTCACGGATCTGATAGGTAGATACTTACTTCCGTAAGAGTTAACGTTAGGTTTGGTCTTACTACGAATAAAAGTTAAATAGGAAAGCACATTATGAATACTATGTGAGGTAGTTCGACTCTTACTATGAGCATCACGTAAGAGTCGGATGAGGTCTTACTGTGAACAAAAGTTAAATGAGAAAATGCATAGTGAATATTATGTGAGGTAGTTCGACACTTACTAGTATGAGTATCATATGTGGCCTTACTGCAAACAAAAGTTAAATGGGAAAGTGCTTTGTGAATATTACGTGAAGTCACGAATTCGACAAGTTAACACTTACTATGAGCATCACGTAAGAGTCATGTGAGGTCAAGCACAGTGTGAATACTACATGAGGCGGTTCAACACTTATTATGAGCATCACGTAAGAATGCCTTATCACAAACAAAAGTTAAACAGGAAAGTACAATGTAAATATTATGTGAAGTCACAGATTCAACAAGTTCGACGCTTACTATGAGCATCGCATAAGAGTAAAGAATCGTACCCCGAATAAGACTTAGATTATATTAATATAATTTTAGACAAATCTAAATTAAACGAATTAGTGATTTTAGATATTAGATGAATAACCAATAATAGTTGGATAAAAAGTAATCTAATCTTTCATATAATAAATTTTTGGCTATTATTAAATCTTTTGTTGCCCCAAATATATTTAGGTCCATCAAAATCTAAGTGGATTAGATTTCAAATTTGATGTAATTGGAGAATTTTAAAAGCCATTGTGGGCTTTTTATCTAGTACATGGGCTCAATAGTCCACTAGTTTTGTAACAATAATTCTAAAAGGAGAGAAGATTTCGTCCACCGGGTGGGACAGAGTGCGGCCCCTAAGCAATTGATTGAGGTGGAAAAGAATAACTGAAAGAAAAGAAAAAAAATGAGTTATTCGGGAAGTTTCATCTATTCAATGACTAGAATTAGATATGGATATATAGCTAGTAGACGTAGAACAAAAATACGTTTATTTGCATTAAGCTTTTGAGGGGCTCATTCAAGACTTACTCGAACTATTACTCAACAGAAAATAAGAGCTTTGTTTTTGGCTGATCGGGATCGGGGCAGTCAAAAGAGAAATTTTTGTCGTTTGTGGATCACTCGAATAAACACAGTCATTCGCGAAACGGGGGTATCCTATAGTTATAGTAGATTAATACACGAGAATCAAGTTTAATGTATGTATGTTTGGTTAATTGAGCTTGTGTTTGATGTATGTTTTCTCTATAGTTTTTAAAGTACTTCACGAGAAGATTGTACATTCATTGTAATTGTTATATAAGAGTTAAAAGAAATGATTTTTCTAGAGTAAGATTTAAATTTTACGCGTGAAATTTGAACTAAATCTAAAATTAGTCAAAATCCCGATGCCTTTGAATATTAGATGGTTTAACAAAAATAAAATTATACTTCTACTTTAAACTTTTGCAAAGATCATCGTGAATAAGCTCTTTGGCTTAATATAATGGGAAAGCACATCGTTAATACTACATAAAATCGAGTGTTCGACACACATTGGGAACGTCATATAAGAGCAAGGGTGAAGTCTTCCCCCGAGTAAGAGTTAAACTTTGTTGACACTTTATTTTTTTTTAAGCAAGAGTTAGCATCTATATGTGCAATCGACCCGAATTCAAATTAGTCGAAATAATGATTTTGATTGAGATGGTCTAACAAAAATTATACTTCGACTTTCTTCTTAATAAAATTCTTTCGTTTCGAAATGTTATATGAAGTTACGAGTTCAACGATATTAGTTATAAAGATGATATAAAATAAAAGGTTTATTTTAATAATAATTAAACTATAAAATTCATTCGCTTGAATTTAGATTTTGAAGTAATGAATTGGTTTAACAAAAAAAAAAAAAAATCTATTCTTTTGATAAAATAATTATTTTAATTTTTAAAATTTTAATATATTTGTTAAAAGTAAATATTTTAATTAAAAAAAATTTTTTAATTAAAATTAATAAACAAATGAATTATGCATAAAGAGTTTCCACACAAAATATATATTCCCTTAATTAATTATTCTGATATTTTATTTAAATTGAATTAATTACCAACCTAAATATAGTATTTAAACACCATTAAATATTTTCTAAAAATATATAATTAAATATTCTAGCATTTTATTTAAATCCAGAAAAAATACATTTGTTCACATTACAAAATTAATATCTTTTTTTTTTTTTATATTAAAATAATAAAAAATTAATTTTTATTTTATTTAAAAAAATCAATAAAAAAATTATGAATTAAAATTACTATTTGCTGAGTTACTTTTTTTTTTTAATAATAATATATGTTATTTTGTGTAATTAATTTTTATATTATTCTATTTATTAAATAATACGTTTCTTCCCTTTGCTCAATTTTGATGGATTCTAAACAAATCAAGTTGTTGGTGAATAAAATCGTTTGAGCTCGTTTATGCTCCGTTCGAGTTTGTTCATTTTATTTTAAACTTAATTATTTTTCGAGCCTACTCGAATACTGTTCGTGAACATAATCGAGCGTTCGCGCCAATAAATTATAAATTTTTAAATAAGGTAAATTCGAATTCGAGCAAAATTTTTTGTTTACTTGAATAGTGTTCGAAAATTAAACAAACTAAGTTTAAACCTCCTATGTTCAATTCAATTCGACTCATTTACGACTCTACTCATAGATTTAAAATATGAATTATCTCCTAAACGAGAAATGTGAGATTTCAATTCATAACAATTTGAATGTATCCAAAAATATAATCGAATTATTTATAATATATGTGTATATATATATATATATATATATATATATATATATATATAGTTAAAAGACATAATAAATTGTCCTTCGCACACTCCTGTATGTGTTCTCAGTCTTTCCCTTTTCTCTCTCCCTTTGGAACCTCATCATCACCTCTATCTCTCACACACACACACTAACTCTACTCTTTCTCTCTCTAAAAGCTGCCTTTCTTTACATCAAGATTCTGTTGAAGAGAGCATCCTTTTATCTATCTCTCCCCCCAAATCTCGTTCATCAAAACCCTAGATCCAACGGTTGAATTTTAACTCTTCTTCACCTGAACTCGATCTCTTTAATAATCAGGCAGAACAAATCAATCAAGCGCAGCCGCCGCCATGGTCGGTACCGCTCAGCCGACGACTGCAGGACCGCTGCAGTGGCAGCAGAAGGTTTCTTCTTCTAGTTCATCTTCAGTTGCAGTAGGAGCACCGGCAGCATCTGCTGATGAAGAAGCTCATAAGAAGAATACAGATTGCGTTTACTTTCTAGCTTCTCCCTTGACATGTAAAAAGGTCCGTTCTGTTCTTCAGATTTTTCTTGTTTTCCTTTTAAATCTTTAGTCGGAGTTGTTGGGACTGATGGTTTATGCGTTATTGATTTTGTAGAGTTAGGTTTTGTCAATTGATATTATGTATTTGAGGTCTCTAGCTGTGGATCTTTGAGGAAAACCTTCTTGTTTTAAAAGGAAATGAAATCCTGAATCTTATTATGCTAATTTGCCTTCCTTCTGATATGGAAGCATAGGTTTTGCTGTTTTCCCTTAGTACGTGTACATTTTTTTATGTTGAAGTTCTTGATTCTATAGTTATGTCTTCCCTTTTTTCCCCTGTTTTTGCCCTCTTCTCCCTTGTTACATGTGTTCTCTAAATAATTAATGTTTATTTTTGAAGATTCCTCTCGTTTCTTGGCTACTGGGATCCTGCTTTGGGTAGGATATTCAGTGCATTGATGGATTTCCAAATTTATATTGACTCTGTTTTTGAAAGGCAATTTGATAGTTTATTTCTTTAGATTTTTTCTTTTTATGTTCTCTCCCTATTCTAATTGTATGGGAATTATAACTTAGAAGGATAATAGGAAAAGTTAAAAGTAGTGGCTAAAAAAAAAGGACAATCTTAAGTTTTAGTCAGCTGGAAGGGAACTCAAAGAATGAGTAGATTTCAGGATTGTGGTGAGAATTCATATGTGGTAGCAGGTGCTTGAGTTCATTGATTTCATTGAGGGTGATTAAGTACAAGCATGTCTATTTTGTTTGGTTTTGAATCAGTTTCATGCCATGGATGTCTTGTGCTGTTAGACAGAAAAGCTTGGAAACTTTTAAAATATTGGTAATGATATATCATTCATCTCTCATTTGTTTTTCTTAGTAAAAGTTAAATTCACATCTTTACTGTAATTGAAGGGAATGCTTTATCCAACATTGAATATAAATAAGTTAATTCTATATCATACACATGTAGGAAGTTGATGTGTTGGTGTGTATTTTAATTGCAACTTTTAGAATAAATTTGTTCTGCACGGAAGTTGCTTTTCCTTGTGGGATTTTACATGAAAATTTTTTATAATTCTATAAACAGGGAAGTGAATGCGAATATCGACACAGTGACATTGCCAGGGTTAACCCAAGAGATTGCTGGTACTGGATGAATGGTAATTGCTTGAATCCAAAGTGTAGCTTCCGGCATCCTGTAAGTTATCTTTCTTAAATCACTATATAGATAAATTTGTAATGTCAGTTCTATCTCTCTATGCAATACATTTGGCTGCATATATAGTTTTCATGTTTTATTTATTGATACTCATAATTTAATTTGTTTCTGTATTGATTATTCTTTCCAATTTACTTTGTATTCAGCCTTTGGAAGGACTAATGGGAACACAGGGTCCAAATATCGCCGGCCCAACTGTACCTCCAAGTCAACCTGTGACTACACCAGTTGCAGCACTGGCTTCTGGAAAACAAGGGGTAGCTTGCATATATTTTCAGAGGGGGCACTGCAACAGAGGTAATTGGTGCCCATTTGTACATGCACCAAATTCTATCAATACTATAGATAAGAAAGCTTCACAGAGCCAAGCATCTGCCATTATAACTGAACCTCCGTCATTCAAGAATACTTTTATTGGACATGAAAGGCCTTCTCAAGAGCTGAAGGTTTCACAAACAAATTCTTCCAAGCGTTCTGACTTACTTTTTCAGGCAAAATCCATGGGCAAAATTGATTCCGCTCTAGTAAAGAATGATGTGTCTATGAAGAAAAAAGTGTCAACAGCATCAGCTATGGATGATGAGCTTCGAAGGTATAGATCCACAATAGGAACTCCTTTAGATGATCAAGACCATGTCTCCTGGTCTAATCGGGTCCAGCAGCCTGTGTCCTTGAATGAGCATAGTAGCATGAATGGTAAAGATACCGAAGAGGTTTCTAGGGAACCGTCTCCTGCACTTGAGATTCTTGTGGACAATGGGCTTAGAGATTCTGACTATTACCGTGAAGATGAGTTTGGTAGAACAGTTGATCGTGAGGGGAGGGGTGAATATTTTGATGGTCGCTCTACTGATTTCAGTTCAATGCTGGATGAACAAGATAAGTATCACAGGTCTGGAGGATATGATACATACGAGCTCCATCAGGGTCAGTACTCAAGGGAGCAGAGAAGATCTTTATCTGAAAGGACATCAGGGCGGTTGCCTTATCCAGAAAGGTGGCTACATGGAAGACCTGAAAGTCCTGATAAAGTCGGCGAATCAGATTTGAGGTACCGTTTAGCTAAGCAACGAAGGGCTAATGGTTTAAGGTCAGTTATTAATAAAGACTATGCCCGTGAAAGATTTGATGATAGAGCGTACCAGAACTCTCATAGGGACTCCCGACATGACCGAGCTAGAGAAGAGAGTTCTCTTAGCAGTCGGTTTCAAGGAAGAATAACACGCCCTGGAAGATCTCCTGCTACTGACGGAACTGATCTGCACTTGGATAGAGATAATGAAAAAGGAAGGGATCATATGGGATCGTCTCCAGGAAGATCGCAGCTTTCATCTCGGCTTCGTGACAGAATAAAGGGAAATCTTCAAGAAGATATACATATTGATAGCCATAGTAATAGAGGACTGCGCATGGGTAGTAGTGACACAGTAAGTGATAATTATGCTAATTTTTCTGGTCCAAAGAGCTTGGCAGAGCTGAAAAGTCAGAAAAATTTAGATAGAAATGAGCAGCGTATGAATGATCCACTAGGGAAAAGGAAATTCTCAAAGCTCGACTATCAGCAGGAAACGGTAGGTGAGATCACATTTAAAGGTCCAATGCCTCTAGAAGAGATTTTGAAGCGGAAAAGAGGATCTGGAGTAGCAGTGTCTGGAAGTGGCTCTGGCTCTGGAGATAATGAAAACGCCACATGGAAGATAAGTGGGGAAAGCACAAAGAAGAATAAAGGTACAGCTGAGTCACAGACAGGACATTCTTTGCCATCCAAGAATGATTCTGACCTAAAAAATGATGGCAATAATGAGAACAAGACTACTACTACCTCTGATGTTAAGGACAGTACAGAAGGTTCCCCCCTTACAACTGATGATCAATCGGTAAATCCCCAGAATGTGAACGAAGGGGAAGCAGAAGATGGAATGATAGTTGAGGATGGTGCAGATGACCAAGAGCTTGAAAATTATGAACATGGTGATGAGGACACTTATTATGAGCAGGGTGATGGGGAAGATTACAACTTAGAAGAAGGCGATAATGGTGATCCTGAAGAGGAATATCTTGATGATGATGATGATGATGACGACGATGATGATGACTTTGCTAAAAAGATGGGTGTCATGTACTAGTGAAGAGATGAGGGAGAGATTAGTTCAACAAGTTCTGCTCTTTGTTCATTCATGTCAAAGTCATTGGCTCTGGAGCAATTATCACATTTCACTGCTCTACTCGTTTTGTATTTAGAAGTAGAGTAATTAGAAACTTCTTTCTTTTTTTTTCGGTTTTGTGGCCTTTGTATTACTAGTAAGTTTCATTGCATTCAAACTATTGACTGGATGGGAAAAATCCCCCTCCTCAGTGTGGGTTTTTTTTACTGTTAAATTTTGTCATACCTGAAAGAATTCATGACTGTAACATTAGAAATTCTAATAAGATAGCTACTGATTTCTTGCTAGTTCTTGCTTTTATATTTTGTTGAGGATGCACTTGAAAATGAAACCTCAAGGGAAAACTTGTGGGAGATGAGTGGGATAGGAATATCCGAATTTATAGCCAGATTTTTGCAAATGATCTTTTTAACTAACCCATAGAATGCTCATATTGTCTATCTTATTCCTTTTTTATCC
The DNA here is from genome assembly GCA_025388415.1 of Cynanchum wilfordii. Taxonomy (NCBI): domain Eukaryota; kingdom Viridiplantae; phylum Streptophyta; class Magnoliopsida; order Gentianales; family Apocynaceae; genus Cynanchum; species Cynanchum wilfordii. The sequence goes on along the minus strand of JAHSUH010000774.1, from coordinate 30,860 downwards.
TTCTCATTTAGTTTCCCAAAAAGGCTCCCATGTTTAAGTCAAGATTTGTCTTTATCAGTTTTTGTACTAGTAGGGGGTGTTCAAAAGTAAAGAGAATATTCTAATGAGGAGATGTGAGATCTTTTTATAAGTTTCTTTTATCGAAGTAAATAAGTTATATTTTGAATGTGGAATTATGAAATTTTATTTAAAAAAGTGGTCTTGTTTTCTATTAAAATAAATTTCTAGTCTTTCCCATTCATTTGTGCAAATATTTATTCCCTTATATACAAAAAAGGGTATAGTGGTATGCCTAGGGACATAGAACTATAGTTGGAAAGATGAACAATCTACATTTTGTGGAATCAATATTATAGTTTGTTTGAATGTTTCATAGTTTAGAGATAATGAAAATTTGTGAGTATATTTTTACTATCAAGAAGAAAGAAAATTATTATTTCTTGTTTTTAAATCATTATGCTTAACGTGTAATCGGTAGATGGACATTAAATGATCTTTGATTATTTAAGAAAAAGTGTCTAAAAAGAGTCTATCATATCAACTTTATGTCCAGATAATAAGGAAAATGAATGTTGAAATTTCGAGGCGGATAATAATAAACGTATTGGACAAAAGTATACAACACATAACAATATCATCTTACATAGTAACACCTAACAGATAGATAAGAGAATTCGCTTATAAAAGAAAGTTGAACCTCTTATATAGCGGACTTTTGACATTTTACCCATTACTACACCAACATAACATCTAATTATTAGATAGACGCGAAATGATCTCCCGAGTATTTAAGAAAAAGTACCCAAAAAGTGTTCAACATATCAACTTTACATCCAGATAATAAGGAAAATGAATGTTGAAAATCCGAGGTGGATAATGAACATATAGGACAAAAGTACACAATACGTAATAGTATTTTACACGGTAACGTTCAACAGATAGATAAGAGAATTTGTTTACAAAAGAAAGATGGAACTCTCATCTTTTTTTTTTTTTGCTTAAGCATCCGGTATCCAACCCGGTAGCTTGGGGGAGTTGGTGCGCGGACTCCTAATGCTTCCTCTATGACGGATGGTCGAGGTTTCGAATCCCTGTGATGGTTAGCGCAATGTTAAAAAGCTCTGGGTCAGACCCTCACCCTCGAGTAAGAGTTGAACTATGCGACCGCTCCGCAGGCCGAGTCCAGATTAGTCTCACTAAATAAGGTAGAGACACCGAGCACCCCAAATGAGTATATAAAAAAAAAAAAACAAATGCCACATACATAAAAAATAATATACTTCAAAAATTATAATGCGTACGACAAAGCAAATGTAATATAAAAATATAACATAAAAATTATAACATTTAGCGAATTAAAAAAGACGGAGTTAAATATAATATTTTAAGTAAAAAAAGGGGTTATTCTTATCGATTACCCTTTCAAAACTCTTCTAGAAAGTCAAACTAGAGTAAGTTTTATAAAAGGACGAGTGCCCTAGCCTAACCTGGCGGCTCGGAAACTGACCTGCTCATCGGTATTAGGTTCGGATTCTGGTTTCCAGTCTTCAGAAGCTCAGGTACAGCTTCAGTCTACAGGCTTGGACTTCTCCCAGCTCTCTCCAATCTCTATCACCCGCCCAAAACACATGGAGAATTATCGGTCTGTATAGCCGTTAAAAATACACACTTCCGAAAGCCATTAAATATGTAGATAATTCACACCGGGAAATTTTCACAGAAATGGCTACTAATATTTGCTTTTTCTGTACAGATGATGGTGAATTTTTTATCAGGAGAAGGAATTTGAAGAAGAAGAAAGTAGGAGAAGGAGGAGGACAGAGTTCTTGTTGATACTGTGAATTGCTTTTTAGGGGGAGGGGGTTTGTGTAAAGTAAAGGAATGGGAACTAGGGTTCCTGTCGTGGAGCATTACAACTTGCGATCGGCAAATTCTTATGTTGGAAGTTCATTGCACGATCTTAATGCTGATGACATTGCTGGCGGCAGTGGAGGTGCAGGTGATGATGTGGGTCGTGGAGGCGATGACGTCTCAGACGATAATTTAGATAATGATGAAGAATCTACTGCTGTTGTTTCAGTGAGTTGCTTGATTCCAGTTTTCTTTCTTTCTTTTTTTGTTCCCCTCATTTTCTTTGCATCAATGAATAAAAAATGTTATATTGATAGTTTCCATCGTTGAATTCATGTCTTGAAAATGTGTTGTAACAGAGTTGATAAGAATGAAGATGTTGAAATTCAATTTGATATTCCATGAATAATAGCTAAAAGGCTTTACTTTGTGGGTGGTTTAAGGAGAATTGGTGAATCAAGAAAATATGTAAACTTACGATTGTGGCTGTACAATAAAATAAACTCTTAAGCAAACACCAAAGTTCCTGTGTGTAAACCAATGGGAGAAAGCAGATAAGCTGTCTGAAATAAATTTTCTATCTTTGTGTGGGTTAGTGGTTGTCATTTGTTCCTAAAATAACACATTGAGTTTGATTATGTTTATTTGTGACACAAAAATGCTGAACTTGGATCTCAATGTGCTTGTACTTCATGAATGTCAGTGCTTTAAATTAAATGTTTGTTCCTTCCCGTTTAAATACTAGTATTCTTTTACTTCACATTTGTCTTGAAAACTAAAATTTTACCCATATGTTATTCATATTTTGCACTTAATGCATGTCATTTTGGTCACCATTAGTGATTAATATATGAATATCATTCATTTATCATTGTGGAATCTATGTGTCTCCATGGATATGTACCTAGTTTCCTGTATGCCATGACAAAGTTGGTTTTCTGTGTCTTTTTAAAATACTTCTCTGTCTCATAATTTTCAGGACTGCATGCATGAGTCATTCAGAAACTCGTTGCCTCTTCATAGTGTTGGAGTGGAGGACGATCAAACTGGCCTTGAGAACAGCGAGTCTTCTACAAATGCTTACAGTATCTTGGAAATGGATGGTAGGTAATTAATAACTTTTAATGACAATTAGAACTGAAGTTATAGTAGGCAACGATCAGTTATTTCATATGGTTGATCTTCTAAATCACCTCAAACAGATATTTCACCAATTGAAACAGCCAGAGCAAGGTTTTTAGACATAATCGTGGATCATTTTGTTAGTTCACATATAGTACAGTTGTCGGATTCTGAGGCTGATTATTCGGCTCAATCTGCTCAAGATAAATTGAGCAAAAGAAGATCAAGAGATATTCGATATGAGGGTGATGCAAGGTTTGTTCTACCACTGATGTATGTGGCAAACATGTATGAAACATTGGTCAATGAAGTAAACTTAAGACTCTCTTCCTTAAGTGGCATGCGCGAAAAGTCTATTGGGGTGGCCCTTGAAGCTGCTGGTGGTTTGTATAGAAAGCTTGCCAAGAAATTTCCCCGGAAAGGTATCTACTGATTTTTGTTCCTGAATTTACTTTGTTAATTAAGTTACTGCATCTGTGTGAAGCATGAATGTCCTATTTTAATTTGGGAAGAAAAATTTAGGAGAGCATTTACTCTGAGCAACTCAACAACTTGCCGTTATTTATTGATGAAAGGGGTAAATAGTGGGAACTATTTATTAGTGGGACTCATATTCCTTGCAAATAGGGAGGTTAGTTGTGAAAGTTCTGCTTTGAATATATGAAATGTCTTTAGTTCCCATGTTTATTGTTTGGAGGATCTATTATGCATTTCTAAAATGTCGTAAAGATATCTGCAATTAAGTCCCATAATCTAGCCATCAATCTTAGACTTCTCTTTTTATTGCTCTTCCCAATTCTTTCTTAACTTTACCCATAGTTATTATATATATGTGTGTGTGTATGCATATGTATATATATATTTTTGTTTCCTTTAAAGGGTTCATTATGGAAGTTTAAATATCTTTCTCCATTTTGCTTTGGGTTTTTGAATCTCTTTCGTTTCTTAGTTTATTAGATCTTCGAGTTTCTAAAATGTCAGAAGATATTTGTGGATAAGTCTCATAATCTAGTTGGCAAATCAGGGTTTACTTGGACAATCATTTTATAATTTCATCTAAATTTTGATGAGAAATTCATATATATGTTTTTAAAATTTTATCATTTCAATTTGAATTTTTTGGTTATTAATATATATTTGACTCATTTCAAAATTTAGAGTACATTTAGACACCAGTTAATTTTCCAAAAAAGTCAATTTTAAAAATTTGAATATTTATTTTATTTTGTAAATTTTCAAGTGTATTAATTATATTTAACTACCAAAATTTTATTTTCAATTTTATTTTTTTTTTAAAAAAAGACTTTCAATTTATTTTCAAAATTTTAATGTAATTTTACTAGAAAATAAAGACTTACTTTTCAAAATTTTGTCTACATAAAAAAATTTGCTGAAAAATTAAAAAGATATATATTTATATATAATATTAAAAAAATGTCCTTACAAATGGAGCCTTTTCATCTTTCTTTCCTTTTTTGAAATTATTGCTTAACTTAGTTTTGTATATTGTGTAAGTTTTTCAATCTAAATCTCTCCATCACCTCAATTTAAATTTCCAAGTTAAGTGAAGATGTTCATTCTATAATGGGGAGAGTATATTGTGGGTTAATTTGGTTTACTTTGATAAATAGGGCCTTATACATTTAAAAGACGAGAATTGGCAACTTCCTTTGAGACAAGGTCAAGATTTCCTGAGTTGGTGATACAAGAGGAAAAACGAGTTCGTTTCGTAGTGGTGAATGGTCTAGCTATTGTTGAGAAGCCATCAAATATGCGTATTGATGATGTTGAGTGGTATGACTGGATATCCTTATTATTGTTTTCACCTTTTTTGACTAATATGTTCAATATTCAGCATCAGCTGTAAGAAAGTATGTTTATTATAGAGTGTAAGCTTTCAGCACCTATTTCGTAGAGATACATTCAAGTGGTGGAATACTTTCAAGGCCCTTGAGAAAAGGACCTATTGAAACTAACATTTGCTTTTCTAATTTTGAGATGTTTTCATTGTCAAAGAAATTTTAGTAACATATGTGCTTTCTTTTCTTTGATTTTCTTCTCTTTTTTGACTCCTAGAATAGTTTTCATCAAGTTCTTCTCTTCTCCCACCCCTTCTTGTGACCAGAACCATTTCATGAAGTCACTTGATATCTGTCTCTTTAGATTTTCTGAATAGAAGGTGATTTGCTTAAATTGCCTTGTTAGTTTTATCTTTTAGATTAAAATTAATGCTCTAATGATGAACTAATTTTTTAAGTATATATGATTAAATGTTGTTGCACCTGATGTCATTTATTATCCAGAGTAGGGTATATCTTTTTGATACTAATGATGCATAAGAATAATGTCATAAGTGATTGCTTCTGTTGTATACAAGTCCTTAATCTTGTATTTACAAGCAAAGTTATCAGTACATGATTTTGCCGCAACAGTGAAGCTCTAATTTTGTAGATAGTACTATATAGTGTTTCATATCTTATTTTCTTTTCTCTCAATTTTAAGTTGAAGAAAATTCACTTATCTGTGTTCAAAATGGTTCCTTTAGTTTTTACTCTTTTCTATGATTTACACTGGTTATGAAGAATAGCACAGTTGGATTTTTGTGTGTAAGGTCTATTTGATGGAATTTATATCTTAAAATAGGTTCAAAAGATTAACAGGACGAAATGAAGCTGCTATCTCTGCCAGAGACTACAAGTTTTATTCTCCAAGACATAAGTATCGACGCATATCATCAAATTCAATCTCCAGCATTTCTGGTTTATCAGTAAGTTCTTATATGTTGTCACTAGATACTGATTGTTTGGATTCATTAATGTTCAAATATTTTAGCCTCTTCTGATGCATTTTTCCAGACGTTCCCTGGCACAGATAACTCTTCTATTGTCACTGCCCAGGGCTACCGTTCTGTCAATGAAGTAAGACCTGTTACTATCTTGAATTTTAATAAAATGTTTGATTTTTCAGTGGATTGTCTATGAATTATCTGCATAGGTATTAATAAGAAAACCAGCTTGGTAATACATAAGTAGTCATACTAAAAATATTTTGGGGGGTTATGTTGATATGAAAAAATTGTTCAGATATTTAAATTTAATTTGTAGTCTATGTGACAAGAAGACATAACTCAGTTTGTAACAGATGAACTATATTATGTTATCAATTTAGTGGTCAAGTAATTTCACATAAAGATGGGCAAGATTTTCGTTAGGTTGAGCTTATCCAGCAGTATTACCAAATATGTTAATTCTATGTCACATCTTGAGGCCTACTCTTTGTCGTTGCATTTATATAAATCTGTGTTGCTAGTTAACATCTTAGGTGCTAAAGTGACTTGACTCTGTAAAATGAAGGAAAATGAAGGTACTACCCTTATCGGCATCACATGTGATATTTTGTTAGATTTTCAGTTAGTTACTCCATTAATAAACTTTTAACTCTATTTCATGTAAATTTTATTAGAGTGAGGAACAATTGTTTTAAATTTGCACTTAATGTTTATCCATTTGTAGACTCAACTACATATTGTCCTATAAAATAAACATTAGCGGTGTGTTTATGGAAGAAATTCCCTTTGCCTGTCATGTAGTTATCCAGATTTCTTAGATATTTTATAAAATTCATTCCGTGTGAGATCTTTTTTCATTAGTGGAGTCTTTTATGTATTATGTTTTGTAAATGTTTGCTTACAGTTTTGTTTAGTATGAGAAGAATATTATTTGTACCCAGTTTTCTGTTATTGGTTTAACAATGTCAAGTTACAGAACACTCCGCAGACTCCAAAACAACACATTCAGGCTCTGGTACATCACACACAGTTTCATCCTCTACAGCAAAGCCATCAACATCATATTGATCAAAGTCAGCATGCAGCTCATTATTCTCACAACCAACAATGCGGGCCTCCTTCACACTTGCCCGAACTTTCACATGCCACACAATCTTCAACCATCCCTCAGCATATTCCTTGCTTACCAACATTAGGTCATGTTGGAGGACGTTTGCATGTAATGGTAAGGCTTAATCTATATTAACTCCTCTTTTGCCTTTCTATTTTTGTTCATTCACTTCCTTGCTGTTTTGATAAGTTATTCCAGTTATCAAGTCAATATCTAGATTTTCTGTCACTTTGGTTTTTAAGTTCCATCCTCAAATGGTCCAAATTTTCAGTCAAGCGTCTCCTTTTGCTTTCTTGAAACAATGAATTTTTTCCCTGCAATGCTTCTTCCTTTTTATTTTTCCAGTGGGGAGGCAGGGTGTGTGATGGTGGTTTTCCTTAATGACTTGTCCTTGATTAAACTTATGATGTCTGCTTTACCATTTTTGTTTCTGTTATTTCATTAACATCTCATCAATTGTTCTACTCTTATCAATGGGCTTAAAAAAGTATGATTATCTGATTGGAGAACGGATGAGATTTGAAAGCGTGAATAGCTCCAAGATATCCTTCACTGACTTGTTTATCTTCTTGTTTCGAGAATTGAAATGACATTCATTTGGATTATTATAAGTAATGAAATGTATATAACATAAATTAATAAAATTGACAAAATATAATAAATTAATGAATAAGCTAAATTTTAATTTAAAGTATCTTAAGTTATACTCCCTTTGTTGTCAATCTAAAATTTGAGTAAGAATTAAAAATCATTAGAACTTAATTGAATAATCATGAAAAATGACTAATACCTCAAAAGAATTTAACATTTTCTTTCCAATGTCTAACATAATGAATTATGTAGCATCAAGGGATTTTTTTTTAATTAATTTGGGAGATTAACAAGTACTTTGAGATAACAAAAATATAATTTTTTGGACTGAGTGACAATTTTGGAGGGACAAACATGCAAAAGCAATAATGAAGCAGGGAGAACTTTCATTCTGAGTAGTGCTTATCCAATACACTAACAATTGTATCATATGACAGATATTTGTTTAGAAGAACTATTTCTTCAAGGTTCATAATGATTTTAAATTAGTAAAATTGTAATGATGATATATTATTTCCCCTGTTAACTAATAATAAAGGGAATTCTTGTGATAAGAATTGAAGAAAAAAGAGTTATCTATTGCTGAGATAATTATTATCCTTTGTAGCCATTTTAGAGTCCAAAATTTTCTGTAGTGATGATTAACAACACCATCTAAATAAATATTAGAAGTCATATGATGCTTTTGTCATTGTTGTTTGGCATGTGAAGAACAAAATTGTTTGGAGTATGGAAGATAAGTAGACTTGACATTTTAGTACTATTTAATATGTTATTTGTTCCCTCTTTGGTCTTCATTACTGTTATTTGAGGCAAATTACCACTTACTCTAAACAAGTCTTAAAACCAGCTTTTAGACTTTGTGGTATATAGCATATAAGATGGTAGAGTAGGAGGCCTGAGTTCAAAACCCTGCTAGTGCTCCCATTTGTTGATTATTGTGCGTGAATTGGGCCTTGTTAAGAATATTTGTATTGCCTACACGTGAGGGGGTGTGTAGTAGAGAATAAATTTAACCACACTCTATCAGAAACTTTTAGAGCAAATACTATTTATAGAATCAATTCAGATGTTGGTTTTACATGGATAGTTTCAATTGATTTTCCTAGGCTCACTAATTTATATAAAATTCTAAAAGTTCACAATGTTTAGTTTTATTTCTTTCTTTTTATCCCCTTTTATTTATATATTTTCCACACAGAAATAATGCTAGTCTTATGGTGTAGCTGCACTTATGATTTACCTTATTCTGCAATCTTATTTTGGCCTGTGAGACATGCCATGGACTTTATAACTACATACTAATCTTCCTTTTTTTTTCTCCCTTCAATATATGCATAAGCATACTGAAACATAAATGTGCTTTTACTTTTTGCAGCCAACAAGCCCTGCAAAGTTTTGTGATGAATGTGGTGCTCCATATTTAAGGGAGACCTCCAAGTTTTGCTCAGAATGTGGTACAAAGAGGTTAGGAATTTGAGATGCATATTAAAATATACTTCTTCCTGTATTGACATTTTTGTCAACCTTATAGTTGTAATTTGTAAATATAATGTACAGAAGTTAGTGCATGTAATATTGAAATAAACAAATCTACCCCTTAACCCTTAGCTAATAAAGCCACCCCTTTGACGAACCCACACTTAAATAAAATATTTGAGAGTAGTGCTTATCAGCTAAGATATTTCTTCTATCTAAAAAATGGTTGGTAAATGCATACATCTTTCTGGTACATGACATCTCATTTAATAGATTCTTTAATACATTCTGTTTGTTTGTGCTCTGCACCTTCATGCTTCGTGCAAATGTCAATGGCTCCAATGAACAGTTGGAAAAGTACAAGATATTCTTAGTTTGAGATTAATTCATTGCTAGTCCCAAATATAAAAGCCCCAGCCATTCAAGAAGTTTCTTGAAAGTTTGTGAGATGGGAACCAAGAACAATATGGCAGGCATTTGTTTCTTTCTTTTCTCAACTTTTGTGGTCATTACCCAAACTAGTGCTTCATCATCATCATCACCATCACCATGCCCACGAGATCTCCCCAGTATAGACCTATTTAGTGGTATTTTTGCTTGTGGAAATGAATCCCTTGACCTTCTTGATCTTCCTGTAAATCCATGCTGTGAACTAATTGAAGGGCTCTCTGACAGCCAGGCTTTTTCTTGCCTCTGTGATGCACACAAACGGAACCTCTTTGGTCTCAGGTTTGATACAAACTTCAGTCTTACACTCAGAGAATGTGGTAGATCAGTTGTATCAAGTCACGCTTGCCTTTTTAGTTAGTTCCTAAATCATTTTGGTAATGATTAACAGTAGATTTTTGGAGATGAACTTAATGTTCTGCACGTTGTTGACTTTTTCTTCAGTATATAGAGATACATATATATATATATATTTTTATACATTTCCAATTTTTGGATTTTTATTCTGTGTTTAGAATGTTCTTTAGCATATGATATTTCCAATGTTTTTTTTTTTTTTTTATGTGAAAATTCATTAATAAAAAAAATTACACATAAAATGAATGAATAATCATCATTCATGGTAACAAAAATAATATCCAATTTAAAAAAGGTGGAGACAAAAAAACTCAACTAAAAAAATTAGGTGAGTCAAAAATAATAAGAAAAACAAACAAAAACACAATAACAACAAAACTATTATATCTAATTATCAAAAAAAAAAAACTATTATATCTATATCCATAACATTTTGACCACATATCATCTTCAAGGAGGGTTCGAATCCATCTTCTTCCTTCAACAACAACCTCTCGCAATCCTAGTCGTATCATAGATCTCAAAGACAGTCTATAAAAAAGATTAGAATCGAGAAGAAAAGGGCAGATAAAAATTGGGTTTAAATATTAATTCTTTTAAAAGAAAGAAAAAAGTTTGATCTTTAGAGATCAAGAAAAACTCCCGAGAGTGAAAGGTGATAAAAATATCAAAATTTAGATAAAATAGTAAAAAAAAAAAGTAAACATAAAAAAAAGGGATAAAAGTTTTCAATAGGGTTTTTTTTCAATATTTCCAATGTTCTTTTTTTGCTCTTTTCCTCCTTAATTTAATGATTAATTGGTAAATTTAGTTTCAAATAAATTTATGTTTGCCAAGCTTAGTCCTAAAATAATTTTTTGACTTAAAGTCCCAAACTTTTTTACTTAAGACTAGAGCTGTAAACGATCCGAGTCGAACCGAACATCGGAAATTTGAGCTCGTTCAATTAAGTGTTCGAACACTGTTCGATCTCGTTCGTTTAATAATTCGACCCAAAACTTTTGTTCGAGTTCGTTCGATTATTTGTTTATAAAGCTCGAGTTCGCGAACTATGACACTTTTTTTATTTTTTACTTTTTTATTTAAATAATATATATATAAATTATAATAAAAAAAATTTAATAATATGTTCGCGAACAGTGTTCAAGTAAGCTCGAAAATTAATCGAGCCTAAAAATTTGTTCGAGTTCGGTTCGATTAATAAACGAACGAGCTTGAACCGAACATAAACGAGCTCGAACAAGCTTTGTTCGCGAATAGCTCTATTTAAGACAACTAATATCCTTTTTCACAAATTTCATCAAAATTTTTAAAAACTTAACGATTTGTGTAATTTTAGTTGATTAAAGAAAGGATAATTAAAGTCACTTTATATGAAATATTACAAAATTAGAGTAAAAAAGGTTGCAACACTCATTCCCAAAATATTTTCAAAAGAGTAAAACAATATATATAAAAATATATTTCATGTAAAATAATTTGATTACCCTTTTCTTTTATTCAATAAACCACAAAAAGGTTAAATTTTTAAAAAAAATTGACAAAATTTGTAAAAAAAACTTTAGTTTTCTTAGGTAAATAAGTTTGAGACTTTGAAAGTAAAAAAAAATATTTTTGGACTAAACTTGTCAAACATAAATTTGTTTAGAACTAAATTCACCAATTACTCTTCATTTGATTCCATCTACTTTCCTCTTCTCCCCTTTTTCTTTTCCTTGACTGAAATGCGGAAAAATAATATCAACTTATTAGAATCTAAACATAATACTCTAATCTAACAAAATAATATAACTAAAAACAAAATAAGTTAACCCTAAAATTATCTTCTGTTTTTTTTTTTTAATAATTTTGCAATGATATTATCTTTACTATATAAAAAAAATAAGTCAAATAACTATGAACTATGGTATTATACTTTTAACTATGAACTATGATATTATACTTTAACTATGAGCTATGGTATTATATTTTTAATGAACAAGTTTGTGTATATTTCAAATAGGGATTATTAAGACCCATATTTGAGTGTATCTTTAAATATATATATATATATATATTATATATATATATATATATATATATATATTTAATGTCTATTTAGACTAAAAGTAGACATTTATGGACATTTAAAAAGAAAAAGGAAAAAAAGAAACAATTCATTTGCTTAAAATGACATATATATATATATTTTTTTTTTTTATTTTTTTTTTTTTTCATCGTACGTGGATGTTACGGTGAGTCCGATTCTTGAAGGGACGACACTTTCAAACTATTTCACTCCAAAACATATATTTATATATATACTTTAGATTCGAGATATTTTTATATTTATTATGTTTTTAAACTTACAATCTTTTAGAATTTAGATTATAAATAAAATTGTTATTAAATTGAATTATATCTTTTTTATTTTAATAATATATTTGAAAAATAAATTAAAAAGTTTACTTATTTGAAAAGATAAATTTTCTTAAAAAAAAAAAAAAAATCTTATAAGAAAAGGACCGGCTGCTCTCATATCTTACCTACCAAGCCAACTCGGCATTTATATATATATATATATATATATAATCATCAAGGCTGTCAGCAACTCTTCCTACCAATTTGACAAACCAATTTTCTCTCTTCTCCTAAACCCTAAACCACCCATTTCAAGAAAAAGAAACTCAAATTTTTCCATAGGAGAAGAAGATGGAATCATCTCTGACAATGGCATCTTTTCCATCCTTCCTCATCCACCCCAGATCATTTCCAAATCCCTCCCTCCCTTTCTTCAAAACCAGCTCTTCAAGAGGAGCCATTAATTTGACCATAAGAGCAGCAGCAGCTTCAGCTTCTTCTTCCAATTCTAATCCTAATTCTAATTCTAATTACTCCACTCCTAAATCAAATTCCATTGTTTCAACTCTTAAAGCCACCACTGCAGCTGTCGTTTTCGCCGCTGCGGTGTTTGGAAATTTTCACAAGGTTGCTCCTCCTGCAAGAGCAGAATACACACCAACTGTGACAGAAGAAGTGGAAGAAAACGCAGAAAGGGTTGTTGAAAAGAACCCAAACTTAGGGAATCAGGAAAGTTCGCCTTTGACCGAGTTTCTTGAATCCAATTCTGAGGCCATTGAGGCCCTGAAATCATTGCTGAAGCAGAAGTTGGATGAGCGCGAGGATGATGAGAGTTTGAAGATTCTGAAGAAATTAAGCACTGCCCAACCTGAAAATATGGAGTGGAAGGTTTTAACGGCGAGACTTTTGAATGAAATGGGGAATGTGGATGAAGCGAGACAGGCTTTCGAAGAGATTTTGTGTAGAAATCCATTGTCCTTTGAAGCATTGTTTGAGACTGCGTTGTTGATGGACAGGTGTGGAGAAGGTGAGGCTGTGTTAAGGAGATTGGAGGACGCACAAAAGGCAGCTGAGGAGGAGAACAACAAGGAAAAGGAGGCAAGAGATATAAGATTTATAATGGCGCAGATACAGTTCTTGCAGAAGAATGTGGAGGAAGCCTTGAAAAGCTATGAAGAACTTGAGAAGGAAGATCCTAATGATTTTAGGCCTTATTTTTGTAAGGGCATGATTTATAGTTTACTTGACAGGAATGAGGAGGCTAAAAACCAGTTTGCAAAGTACAGAGAACTTTCACCTAGTAAATTTGAGGTGGAAGGGTACTTGAGAACGCCATTATCAAGAATGAAGCTTTATGGAACTGATGATAATTGAGCACATTATGGTAAAGAGTTATGGTTAATAAGGAGATAATAATGTCATTTTCCCTTCCCAGTAAAGGCTGAAAATGGGTTAACTTTTGGTAAGTTGTCCAAAACAGTTACCAAAATTTCACAGAGCAACATGTAGGAAATTTTGTTGTTCAGCGTTATTGCTTTTGACAGGATGATTTCTTGAATGATACATACACTATAGATATTATCATGATTGATTGAGAGACAAACAGTTCATTCTCTTCAGTTTATGTGTATGATGACATGCTTTCTCAATAATCAGTAAACCTGATTTCCTGATCCATAAAATAATTTTCAATGTCGGAATTTCATTGAGACGTTCTCTGTTATTGTATGTCATTCTTGACCTTACATTATATGATTTATTGACTCCTATGATGCTCATAACAATGTATGATGAGCATTTGAATGTCCTAACTATGAAAACCCTTTGTTTGTGGAACTCACAAATCTTACAAATATCACCATTTCGATCCATTATGTGCTTCTTTATTGCTTGATTTTTTGAGTTGAGTGAATTTTGAAACACAACAATGTCGAATTTTCTTGTATCTAGACATAAAACTTTGATCTTTAGAAGTGCCTATTGTATGTGGGATGTGTTCTGTATGCCAAGATTTCAAATTATGATAATCAACTTTTTCATTGAACCTACTTGTGTTCCCAAATGCCAATGAAGGATTCTGCTTTCTGCAAGAAATATGTGGTTTGAGTATTGAGAAGACCACAAATTTGGTCGAATCCATAACATATAATATGCAGGAGAAAATATGGGGAATTGATGAATGATATTAATCATCTTCCAAAATTTTGCTGGGAGAAAGCACATATTTTCACAGTAAAAGATTCTTCATAGTTGCATTCTGAATTCTTGGTAATGAAAGCAGTATTCTTTTGTTTTGTTTTTTACTTGTGCCTGCATGAGTATCAATATGGGCGTTAGTTTATGTCTACATTTAGATTAATCTCTGATTCGTATAGTAGGTAGGTTTCTTGCAAGAAGTAACCACTGTTTACGTAAGTAGGGTTCAATCCCACAACTTAAGTTCTTATAATGGCACTGTCATTGTTAAAGAAATGCATTGAACAGACAAGAGTTCTTAGGATTGTTGGTGCATGTATGTATGTAGTTGTTATACTACTGTGTGTTCCTTCATGAAAATTAGATCTTGGCTGCTTGTGTTTCTCAGCTGCTATACTATAATCCTTCAGATTTTGAGCTGATCTGTATACATATGCAGAAGCGTGCCCTTTTAAATTATACTCTCTTCATTCTTAGAAAATCAAGATGATATTTATTGTGTTATAATCTCAATCTCACATTAGAATATATAAAGATTTTTTATGGAATATAAAAAGCCTCACAAGCTGACAATACATGTAAATAAATAAATGTTAACCTTTTTTGTATTTTTAGAATTGATGTATTTGCCAAGTGTGTCGAGGCCGAGTGGTTAGCAACTACACTCTTTGTCCAAATGGCGGGAGTTCGACACCCAACTCAGCTATAATGCTGCCAACCTAGTTATAGTGCTGCCGGATCTGGGTGTGGGTTATTCGGATATAACCTGGACACCACACGGCAAAAAAAAAGAATTGATGTATTTTTAATTAAAAATATTAAAAAATCTTTTAATTTTATTGTTAAAGGGAATCATTAATAAATATGATTTAATTAATGAGTATTGAGGAAAAAAATATCAATAAATATATTAATTTTTTTATTATTAATAAAAAAATATATTGTATCCTTTAAATTTTGGAATTTGAGTTTATTTTTATATGTTTAGTGGTAACAGTCTCATTTATAACTATTTGAGACATAGTAGAGGCTTAGAATACCTCAAATTTCGAAGAAATTTTTTTTATTAATTTATTCAATATATTTTGTGGCATAAATATGTATATTTATTTATTTATTCCTCAAATGTGACAATAAGTATGGAGAGAAAAAAGAATGGAGTTCTAGCGGCGATCTACTTCTAGAGCTGTAAATAAATCAAATTGTTCGCGAATAAAGTCGGTTCGAGCTCGTTCATTTATTAAACAAACAAATTCAAACAATTTTTTATGCAATTGTTATGCTCGATTAATTTTTAAGCATACTCGAATAGTGTTCGTGAACATAAACTCTTAATATTTAAATTATGGTATATATATAAGTTTTTTCTCCCCTTTTTCCCTAAACTATAGTGACGATTTACATTTCTTTACTTTCTACAATTCAAACTTAACTTTCTTTCTACCTTTTTGACAAATCCTAAAAAAATGACGATTCTCTTCTCTTACTTTCTCCTAGAGTTATAAACAAATCAAACTGTTCGTGAACAAAACTCGTTTATGCTTCGTTGGAGCTCGTTCGTTTATTAAACAAATCAAACTCAAACAAATTTTTAAACTCAATTAATTTTCAAATCTACTCAAAACTCGTTCAAAAATTAAACAAATCAACCTCGACTCCACTCGTTTACACCCTAACTTCTTCTTCACTTCAATTTTCCCATTATTTTTGTCGCTGAAATTTATCGACTTGTCTGTGTAGGGAAAAAAAAAAAAAAAAAAAAAAAAAAAAAAAAAAAAAATATATATATATATATATATATATATATATATATATATATATATAAAGAAAAAAGAGAAAAAGTAAAGAAAGTATGTGGCTGTAATTATTAGAATAAAATCCCAAGTTCATAATCTTCCACGACTAGATCAGTGAGTGGTGGATAGGAAGTTCTCGCATGGCAAATTTCAGATATCCTATCATATCATCAACACCATCTACTTCTTCTTCTTCTTCTAGTTTCTACCCCTTTTTTTTCTTTCTCTTCTCTCTTTCAAAATTCAGCAATGTCCATTCCCACTTTTTCTGAATGGTCACTAGCATTTATCAGTTCTAATAAACCTATACAAACTCCAATTTTCTCAGAAACCTTGAGAACTTATCCTTTCCTTTCCCTCTTCTACTTCAATCCCAGTTGTTCCAGACTTTCCTCCATTGCCAAATCTTCAAGTTGTTCATCTTCGGTCTTGGAAGAATCATCATCATCATCATCTTCATCTTCATCTTCATCTTCATCTTCATCTTCATCAGTATCAGCAGCAACAGCTAATTCCCAAGTTATTCAACTGGGATTCAAACTGCAAGATCTTAATTCTGCTTCTGGTAATTTACCCGATACAGAAGATTTAAATGGTCTAATTTGCACTCTGTTTCTAGATCCCCAAACTGAAGAATTAGCATATAATTACTATGAGAAAGCAAAAGAAGAAAAACCCGATTTTAAACCCAAGAAATTGACCCTAAAGCTTCTTGTCAGGTATTTATTACGTTCTAGGAATTGGGGTCTTTTCTATTCTTTATGTGAAGATTTTAAAAGTTTTGGAATATTTCCAGCTCCTTCTACTTGTTATAGATTGATCAGTTACTGCACAAAAGCTAGGAAATTCAGACTTGTAAATAATTTTCTTGATGTTTTCTCAACGGATGAATCCATTGCTTTTCTTGCGTTTGATTCTGCTATGAAAGGCTACAATAAGTTACACATGTTCAGCAGTACGATTTCCCTTTTTGAACGTATGAAATCTGATGGTATAATTCTTGATTCCGGATGTTATTGTCATATTATGGAAGCTTATATGAAAATGGGGCGTTATGATAAAGTTATTTCTCTTTTTGAAGAATTTGAGAGTAAAAAAATGGGTTCTTCCCAATTCATTTCTAGGATTTATTGGATTCTGTGCGACTCATTAGGAAAACTTGGACGCCCTTTTGAAGCTCTTGAGTTTTTCAGAGAGATGGTGGAGAAAGATATTCCAGAGAATCATTTATTTTACTCTTCCCTGATTTCTTCATTCTTGAGCATTAGAGATGTGAAAATTGCTGAAGAACTTTTGGAAATAGCTGAGAGGAAGAAAATGTTGAGGGATCCATCTCTGTTCTTGAAAATTATTCTAATGTATATTGAAGAAGGAATGATGGAAAAAACACTTGAAATTGTTGCTGTTATGAACCGTTGTGATATCAGAGTTTCTGACTGCATCTTTTGTGCAATTGTGAACGGATTCTCGAGGAAAAGAGGGCTCAAATCTGCAGTTAAGGTGTATGAAGATCTCATTTTGCTGGGTTGTGAACCAGGACAGGTGACCTATGCTTCAATTCAAAACATTTATTGCAGACTTGGGTTATATTTTGAAGCAGAGATGATTTTTTCAGAGATGGAGGAAAAAGGGTTTGATAAGTGTGTTGTGGCATATTCTTCCATGGTTGCCATGTATGGGAAAACAGGGAAGTTGAAAGATGCAATGAAACTTGTAGCTAAAATGAAAGAAAAAGGCATTGAACCAAATGTGTGGATTTACAACTCTCTACTAGACATGCATGGAAAGGCCTTGGACTTGAGGCAAGTGGAGAAGATATGGAAGGAGATGAAGCGAAGGAAGGTTTTACCCGATAGGGTGAGTTACACGAGCGCTATAGGTGCATATAGTAAGGCAAGGGAGTTCGATATGTGCATGAAGTACTACAGAGAATTCAGGCTCAATGGAGGAACAATTGATAGAGCCATGGCAGGTATAATGGTTTCTGTGTTTTCTAAGATGAATCTTGTTGATGAATTGGTTAAACTTTTGCAAGATATGAAAACAGAAGGTACTAATCTGGATGAAAGACTCTATAGATCAGCTTTTAATGCTTTA
Organism: Cynanchum wilfordii; assembly: GCA_025388415.1. Taxonomy (NCBI): domain Eukaryota; kingdom Viridiplantae; phylum Streptophyta; class Magnoliopsida; order Gentianales; family Apocynaceae; genus Cynanchum; species Cynanchum wilfordii. Next base: position 12,685 of record JAHSUH010000774.1, on the reverse strand, counting down.
AGAGATGGTGGGCTGTCTTTGCAAGCCGAATGGTTGCAGGAAAACTTCAATGCGACATAAGCATATAATCAAAGCTGCAACAGCATGTAAGGAATTGAAAAAAAAAAGCCTTTCTTGTTGTAGATCATCTCAGAATTTGATTTAAGAATCTAGAGAAGTAGTATAGTGCAATTTTAATGATGACAGAAATACATTTGGTTGTTATACCCTGTTGTCTACTAACAGAAAGAATGTCTATCATCACATAATATTCAAGAATCATTAGAAAGGAAGATAGTAAGCTTCTAGTATTAGTTAAGCCTTTTGGTTGACACAATTGGTAATTGGCTTTAGTTCGACTCTGGCTGTGAGAGTTAAATTCTACATACGTAATTTGAGTCAAATCTAAATTTGTAAGAGCATAACTTCATATACTGGATGATATATATATAGTTCAGCAAGAAATCCTTTTAGTTATAGTTCCTTCTTAGTCTTTTTTAGGTGTACATATCTACAAGTGAAGTTGATAAAGATTTGAGCTCCTCTCCAAGAGAAAGGGAGTTAAAGGGAGTCAAACAAACCAACTACCACCTTCTACTCAAACTATGTTAAGAATAATTGATCAATGCAAAACAGATCTATTTTACTAGTTTTGAAGAAAAAAGGGAAACAAACCCTTTTTGTATTAAACTTCTCAGAAACATAAAATTCACAATGAAGTTTAAAAGCGTGAAGTTATGTACAAAATTTCTCTGCTCACGTAGAAAACAAGCACCATTTTGTGTACCATGTGTCTATCTACTTCTTCCTTTTTCACTAAAAGTAAATACAAAAACTTAGATCCATCATAACATTGGAAGCTTCAACAAATTTTTATCCTATCAAGATGTGATTATCTCATCAAGAATTCGGTGACCAATCAAAATTTTGGTAAGAAACGTTTAAAGGGCCAGAATCATTCAAAAGATGCATTAATAAACCTGCTTTTGTAGCATCTAAATAACTGATGATCCACCTGAGGAACTGTTTTTCTTGTCCAAAATCTGCATTGTACCTGCAGAGTTAAAGAGAAACATAACTCAGGGTTTTGATGTTTGAAATTCCTATAATATGTATTGGATCCCTGACATTGTGAACATATGAAAGAAAGAAAGAAATTCATTCTTGAATTTGTAACGACTTACCACTTGATCATACGGGATAGATATACAGTCCTTTTGGCAAGATCGACCTGCATTGCATCATCCCTCTGGAAAAATTCTCTTGCTGCATGTCTTAACTCAGATTCAACACCTTGCGGACTGAAAAATTTTACCACTGGACTTGATCTTGTTGCGTTGCATAGACCAAAATGAATCAATTGATTCACTTTTGGAAAACATAGCTGTTACAACAAAAAAGTAATGTGAATGGTATTATTCAGACAGGAATGTTCAACTTAGTGCAGCAAACACTGTAAAGAAAAACAGATTAAAAGAGTTTATTTTACCTGCAGACGCTTGTCTCTGCTACCAAAGGGTTTGACAAGAGCGAAAGGTGGTCTTTGATTGTTTCTAAGGATTCCATTTCTTATTGTGTTTAGGGAGTAAGGGTATCCTCCAATTACATAGAGGAAGTCAGAAAAAAATGACCTCCTATCAATCATTCCTCCAGGATGACCAATCCTGATTACTGCATGTATGGCCATCGCATTGTAAAGGTTCAAGAAGAAGGACATCTTAGCTTCACCAGAAAGTGACATGATATTCACCCTTTGAAGATCCTGAACTAATAGCAGATATCTGAACACCAAAAAAAATGAATAATACATTAAGAAGATGAGTTTCTGAAATTTTACCAATTCAATCAAAAGCAAAAAGAAAATCACATATTTCATTACCTACGGAATTCTTCACTATTGCTGATTCCCAAATAATCAACACTGCCATGATCATCAGAAGCATAAGTTTCAAGGATTGCACTCATTATCTTTGCAAGACTTTGGCTTAGCATAGAAGCATCCAAAGGTTCACTATCATTTGTGGATCCTCGGAAGTTATAGCATTTTGGGATGAAAGATTCATGCTCAAGGAATCTATAAAAGTGTTTCCCATCCTCAAATTCATTTTCTCTGGATATTAATTACATGTAAACGATAAAAGAAAAGGGATAAATAATTAGAAAGTTGATCATCATCTTTTCAAAGAAAAGGAATATAATTAGAGGATTCTGTGGCTTGAAAGAGTTGTGTACATTCTTACCCAAAAACGTGATGGATGAAATGCTTTTCGGCTAGTAGCTTCCCAATCTCAACTGCCTAAACAAATTTGAAAGTAACAAATTAATAACAAGTCATTAATCAACAACTCATTATCCTTTTTTTATTATTATTTGAAGGAAATATTAAAAATACTACTTGCTGCATTTCTTTTACTTATCACATGACAAGAAAATAGGTCACATAACAACTATAATATCTTTTATTTTAAAATTTTAAAATATTATTTAACTTTATTTTTTCAATAAAAATATTAAAATATGATTGTAAAATATTAAGGGAAAAATATCAATAAATGCTTTGATACTCTAATATGAAATTTAACAAATTAGTAATCTTATGTATTTTGGATAAATAAGTTGATTATGGTGCTAAGAATATTCTATATTAGTGGAATTAATTGCCTCAAAAGCTGGGTGCCAACTACATTTAATTGTTACTTATTAAAAAATAAATTAATAAAAGAAATTTAAAATAAAACATAATAAATAAATAATAATTTTTTTAAAAAAAGTCAACTAATTGCATCAATTTCTAAAACCGCGTGACATCATTACCACTAATAAGCCTTGAAAAGAATTGGTGGGACGGCACCAAACCATATATGAATCACTCAAATTTCAACTTGTAAAAGTGACCTTAATCTTATATTTTTATGTAAAATTACCAGCCTCTTATTTCGCTCAGATTTTTTTTTCCTCCTTTAAATTTCAAATAACTTTTTTAAAAAAAAAAAAAAAAAAAATTGAAAAAAAAAAAAAAAAAAGAGTCAAAGTCAAATTTAAATAGCATCCTGCAAATCTGGAAACTGTAAATTTGTATTCCATCAAAATACAAACATACAGAATAATAGTCGAAGTGCATATAAATTTTAAAAATAAATATATTTTCAAAAGAAAAGGCCTTATTAATAAAGTTTATGGGGAGCGTACCTAATCAATTAGTCTATTATCCTAGAGAAACGGAAAGAGTCATTGCTACACAAAGCTTTTAATGTTGTACTTAAGGAAGAATCATAGTTATGTCTAATGCTATTTTTAAAGTAAGAAGTAATAATTTTATTAAATCAAGAAAGGACATTTAAAATAAATTAATATCATATCACATAAGAGATTAATGATAACAAACATGTTGTCCCAAACCTACAATGCAAAACCAATAATTAATTAATTAATTAATTAATTTTTTTTTAGCTTACAATCAATTTTATTATACTACAAGAGATAATTTAAGTTAATTATAATTAATTAACTTTATTTTATATATAAAATCACATAAAGCTTTTTATATGCACAAACATAAAACTTATTAGAATATAAATGTAAAAACAAAAGTTATTGGTAATCGTGTAGAGATATATGTAAGCAAAAAAGAAATTTTCAAACAATTATATAACTAATGACCAAACATGGCATTTGCAACATCATTTCCGTTTTTTAAAAAATAAATAAAAATAAATAAATAAATTAAAGGAGAGAGAGTTGACTTGTTCAGGTCAAAAGTGACTGTTCTTGTAGCTCAAAGGTACCATACGACTGTGAGAAATCATTGTCTAAAAGAAAAGAAAAAAAGGATAAATTGAAAGCACTAAAATTATAGCGAATAAAAAGATTAAAAGGTAAACTACCAAAAAAAAGAAAAAAAAGATTAAAAGGTAGAAAGTTTTAAAAATAAAAAATAAAAATTCATGTAACAAAAAGTTCTGAAAAAAAAAAGAAAAAGAAGATACTATGTGAATAAATATACGTAATAAAGAGGTGGAAGGATAATTTCAAAAAAAGAAAGAAGAGGTTGCAGGATGAAAAAGGACAATTTATTAAAAGTATGAAATGAAGACCACCACCGGATCACACAATTTTTAATAAGTAGGCATAATGAGGACCATAACCGATTCCTATTTGACTAAATGGTCGTTATTATTGTTGCTTCCTCTTACATTATCGCCTTTTTTAAAAAAATATATATATTATTTATTATAATAATAACTAAAGTTGATTCTGCCATACTCGAAGATAGCAGAACTTTTTTTTTTTTTTTTATATTTGGGTATTATATAATATAATATTAGTCAGTCTGAGCCATGTTTTTATGACAACGGCAGCAACAGTGTCCGCCATACTGTATGCTGAAAAAAAGGTGTTGGGAAGAAAAAGAAAAAAAAAAAAAAAATTTCCAAAACATTTATTTTATATGTAATGTTTGAATAGAAAAGAGAAGTAAATTAGAATTAAAAATTAAAATAATTTATTACTACTTTTGGTTAAAGGGATCAATATATATATATATAAATTGATGGAAAAACAACCCTTTCTCAGCTCCTTTTCTTTCCACCAACCCTTTTGAAAATCTATACAATATATATATATATATATATATATATATATATATATATATATTTCACGCAAGAAAGTGTATAAATTCACATATATTACAAAAGATTTCTTTTGATAAAATTTTTGCCAAAGGAAAAGGGAAGTCATCGATGTTTTAAAATATATATATCTATATATTGTAGTACCCATCTTAGACTACAAAGTTATTACACTATTATATCTTCAAAAAGGGTAATTTTACCAACCTTTTTTGGCCTTTCTTTCCAATTCAAAATATATTTTCTTATTAGAAAAGGCCATTTTTAAAATTTATTTCCTAAAACTCATAAAGTAATACGGAGAAATTGAGTAAAACAAAAGATTACCTTTTTTGATGTGATATGAACTAACAAGAAAGAAATACTAGTTTATATTTTTCTATTTTGATTTTCTTTTTTTTAAAGAAAAATGAGAAGAAAATTTGAAAATTAATTCAACCATTCACGCCGCGGCTAGTCCTATCATACTATGAAAAAGAGTAGAGACTTGACCAATTCTTAATTTGAATGAGTTCTATCACTCCACTTATTTTTTATAAAAGATTCACTTTTAAAAAAAAAAAGAAAATCACAATTACAAATTTTGTAAAATAATCTACTATTTTAAAAATGGAAATATCAATACACGTAAGAATTATATTTAAATTTTTTTAAAACAGGACAGAAATGAACTTGTCAACCGATGCCGACGACAGAGGCAATGTAATCCCCCATTAATGGACAAAGATGAAGGGAAGATAATTAGTTTTAAACTTATTATTAATTAACAAAACTATGATTTGGTCAACACCACTTAACGCCTTTGGATTCTTAGATATCATCTATAAACCAAACCAACCATTCTACCCCTAGAGGTTTAAACCAATTGGCAAATGACATTCTCCCATGATGCAATTATCATTCATTTCTTCATAAACAAAATTTTAATTATAACTCAGAAATTTTAAGCAAACTCTTTTCACTTGAATTATCGAGTTATTAATATCTTTCTTATTTGTATCATGACAAAAAAAATATTTTGAATTGATGATTTTAAGAAAATAATTTAGAATCATAATAAAATCTTATTCTCAAAATTAATCTATCACCATACATAAATATGAATTAACTAGCTCCTAATACTAAGAACTCAAGAAAGGTCACTCTTAATCGTCAAACTAGGAGAAATATGATTTTAAGGTTTGTTAAAAGGTGGGATGTGTTTAAAGGGGAAAAAATAAAGAGGTTAAATTTAGAAAAAGAAATTTTTTTAATTTTTTTAATAAAATTAAGGGGATATTATCGTACTTTCAGAGGTAAATATTGTACTTATAAAGTTAATATGAAACCAAAGAAGACTAAATAAATAAATAAGTAAATAAAGAATAAAAGCGTGAGTTAAAGTTTTATAGGAATTGACGTACCTTACCCCACCCGCAGGCCAAGTGGCGCGTCAAGATTTCCACAAGCTCAGTTCCACAGAAGCAATTCTTGACGATTTTCATCTTCATCAACCGGTCCTGAATCGGCAATTTCTGCCGTAAAATTCTCACGATCGCGACCATTTCATCCATTCGTTCCTCCGTCGGATCATCGAATCCGTATTCCGGCGGTGATGGTGCTTCCGGTGGACATTTTCCGGCCAACATCTGCTCCAATTTCTTCTCCAACATCCCACTATTCCTCAACGAATTCAACACCACAAGCCCTCCCAATAACTTTTCATTTAGGAATATTTGTGGGACACTCGAATTTCCTGTCCTTTCAATCAATTCTTTTTCCCTTTGTGGATACACATCTATGTTTATCTCTACGTAGTTTAGCTTTCTCTCCCTTAGAAACGATCGAACTGCACTGCAATCCCTACAATTCGATCTCGAGAAGAAGCTTACTCTCCCTGCTAACTTCTTCTCTTCTTTATTGTTTTCCGGCTTTAGGTTAACGATTACCTTTAATCCAGAAAGATCGAACTCCGTAATATATGTTTCCGATTTCAATTTCTCATCACCTTCATATCCACCACTACCCAAACTGCCGCTATTATTTTCCTTAATCGACGATATCCGCTTCGTGATGGCCGCCGATAGACTATTACTCTTCTCTCGAAAAAATTTCCCAATCGCCGGCATCTCAAATTCGAAGCTCTCCGGCATGGACTTCGAACGGTTAAGGTCAGTCGGTTGTTGATGATCAGGAGAGTTATAATAATTAACCCCAGGCGGTGGCTCTGGTTTGGGAAGCTGAGAATGAGGCCGAACAATCTCTGATAACAAAACGGGATTGTTATAAGGAGAAGAATCAGAAGAATCGACCGGAACAGAATCATTGATTTCCGTCTCTAACTTCTTCTCCCCGTAATCATCGCTTTCATTTGAATTCTTCTCAACAAACTTGTTCGGAAAAATTTCGTCGTTAACGTCTTTTTCTTTGTCTTCTTCTTCCATGCTCTGCTCCTCCTTCGGCCGATCACCGGCGGAAATACTTAGGTTTCCATTTCCTTCTGCGGTAGATAACTCCATTATTTTGGTATTCAAATTGATTGAAACGAGATTTTTTGGAGATTTTTGGAAAACAGAGAAAGAGAAATAATCGGCGGACTGTTATTATGAGAGAATTGAATTCAGTTGGAAAATTTGAACACTTGTGGCTTTCTTGGGAAAGATATATACATATATATATATATATCGTTATAAAGATGAAAATTTTGAAAGATAAAAAATAATAATAATAATAATAATAAAGAAATAAAGGTCAAAATGGGGCAAACATATCACTACATTAGGCAAAACTACCAAACTAACATTTTGAAGCCGTCCAACTAAATTTTCTTGTGTCTTGTCTATTTCATTTTATTTATATTGAAAATTATTATTTTTTTCTCATAGTTTTGAAAAGGTAAATGTTCAAAAAAATTTCCTCATATATATATATATATATTATAATAAATGTTTTAAAACGAGTAATTAGTGAATTTGGTTCCAAACAAATTTATATTTGGCAAGTTTAATCTTAAAATATATATATATATATCTTTTTTTTTTTTATAAAATTCCAAACTTTTTTACTTAAAAAAACTAAAGTCATCTTTCACAAATTTCGTCAAAATTATTTATTATTTAAAAAAATAAAAGGGTAATCAAATTCTTTTACATAAAATATATTTATATATATCGTTTTATCCTTTTGAAAATATTTTGTGAATAAGTATTGCAACCATTTTACTCTAATTTTGTAGATATTTCATATAAAAGATTTAATTATTCTTTCTTTAATTGACTAAAATCATAAAAATTGTTAAATATATATTTAATGAATTATAGAAATATATTTTCAACGGTAAAAATATTAATATACAATAATTTTTATATAATATAAATACTATAATTTATTTTGACAAAAATTAAATAAAAAATAGCTCATAAAGGAATTTTAATTTGTTTTATTTAATAAATAAATTAGCTTTAATAAAACATAAACAAGTTTTGTTCGTGAATATTCAACTCATTTACAACTTTACTTGTATAAGGTAAGTTCGAGCATAAATTTTTAAATGATTGCACTTGAGAGAGAAAAATTATTTATCCGTTCACCTACACCCCATGATTCTCTATACGCATTACGCAATTGATCTAGTTACTTCAAAAGTATGAGATTACTAATTCATCAAAAATATATATATATATATATGTGTGTGTGTGTGTATATTAAAAGAATGAAACAATTGATGAATTTCACTAAGAAAGTTTCAAGTCTTAATAATTTAGTTGAAACGTTGAAGAATAATTCCTAAAAGGTAAGGGAATACGTAGGAAGCTTAGAACATAAAATTCTAATTTCTTGGGATTTTTGAAAAAAAAGTACAAAAACCAAGAGAGAAACAAAGCGACACACAAAAAAGCATAAATAAAAAAAGGCAAATAAAAAAAAAGTCGAAAAAAAGAAAGTCAAAAAATCGTATTTATCTACGAATCAAATTGACTCAATTCGATTTTTAATATTATATTTATCCCTTAAATCAAATTTGAATTCAAATAGATTTCTGGGATACGATTTGATATTTACAAGATACTTTGAAACTTGTGTATTATTTTTCAAATTAACCCCGGACAGTTTCGGGGGCAATTTGTAGATATATAAATTTTATTTATATATTTAAATATATAATTAAATATTATTTATATATTTTAAATATATATTTATATTTATATATTAAGATATTGAAAGATTCACCTCTTAGATGAGTGACAAGTGGCAACATCATAGCCACCGATATATCACTCACTTTATCTATAAATAGAGGGCAAACTCCCTCAAGAAAAGAGTTACATACAAAGGGGACACACACACTACACACTCACTCATTCAAGAAGCTGTGAAGTGGAGAGATATTCGGAGGATACCGAACCTCTGTCGAAATCGGCCCTTCCTCTCAAAGTTCAAATTCATTCCGAGACAAAGTCCAAAAGCCCTCGAAAGAAGAAATTAGATTGTTCGATAGATCGAGATCAAGCCCAAAAGCCCTCGACATCGAATCCATTCCGAGATCCAGCCCAAAACGCCCCTCGGAAGAAATCAAAACAATTGGATCGAGACAAGCCCAAAACACCTATCGAATCCACGACGGATCGAATCAACGGATCCATAGATATTAGACCCGAAATCTCATTTATTGTTTAATTATTATATTCAATTTGTCTACAGTTTTATTTAATAAATAAACTAGCTTTAATCAAACATAAACAAGTTTTGTTCATGAATATTCAACTCATTTACAACTTTACTTGCATAAGGTAAGTTTTAAACAGAAATTTTTAAATGATTGCACTTGAGAAAGAAAAATTATTTATCCGTTCACCTACACCCTATGATTCTCTATATGCATTACGCAATTGATCTAGTTACTTCAAAAGTATGAGATTACTAATTCATCAAATATATATATATATATATATGTGTGTGTGTGTGTATATTAAAAGAATGAAACAATTGATGAATTTCACTAAGAAAGTTTCAAGTCTTAATAATTTAGTTGAAGTTGAAGAATAATTAACAAGTCAAATAAATAACTCAATTTATAATTTAGAAAAAATCTTTCATAAAGATTTGAGGGAAAATTGACTAATATAGTCTCCTTTTTATTATTATTATTATTATTATTATTTTAATGTTTTCACATTATTTTTAAATGATTCTTTAGTCATTTTGATGATATTTTATTTTTATTTTTATTTATTTTATCAAAGAATCTTGCAACAAATTTATACACATTCTGATTTGGTTATACCATCTAATTTTCGAAGTATCACGACTCCAACTAATTCAAATTTGGTCGAGTTGTACTTGTAAATTTTAACTCTTACTTGAGAAAACCTTCACTATGCATCTTACATGACACGTCAAAATCTATACTATAACATTTACAATTCATTTTTCTATTATATATAAACTAATATTAATTCAATGTTTTGCAATAAAACCGTGTCTGGTCCAATTAGAGTCTTTTAGACCCATGAGTTTCAAGTCAGTCCAAGTCCAAACCAAAAAAAATTATTATTTTCTATTTTGGAAAAGAAAACTTCAGTTTGACGTTTTCTTTTCTCTTATTCAAATTAATTTTTAAGTGTTAATTAACTTTTAATAATTAATGAATTTTAAATATTTATATTATGAAATTATGTAAAATTAAGGAGATGAAAGTAAAAGAGATAAACATAGAGAAAATATAGAGAATATTATTATATTACTTTCGAAATGATTTTTGTGGGATTTTACAAAGGGAGTAGACCCTCTATTTATAGAGGTGAAAAATGGGACATGATAAACTTCCACTTGTCACCTATGAGATAAATATCATATGACACTTGTCATATTTCATTGATTACATAGTTATATCGAGACTAAGGATAAAAACAATTATCCGATAGACATCCATTAATTCGATAAATCTTCGGCATTCGTAACAATTTAAAGTTTAAAAGTACAAATATAATTTTTAATTTTTAAAGTTAAATATTTACACATTCTCTCTTTTTTCACTTTTTTTTTGGGGCGGCCAAATAAAGAACCAAAACATGAAGAAAATGAAGAAAACAAATGTAATATAATGAAGAAGATATGAGCCTATGTTCTTTGTTCAGCCATTTCAAAAAGGGAAGAGAAAAGTGGAAATATGTAGAAAAGGCAAAAATATCTCTAGGGAGTAATCCGGTATGCAACTGTTTAATATTTCAGGTCAAAATTTCTTCTTACAAAGGACCAATCCGAATCGAATAGAGATAAGTTTGTATGTGTCCTCCCATAGTTTTTTTTATAGGGGCACAAAATATCTTAGATGAGTTCTAAACTATGAGAGAGTTCCGCTCACTTGCACAATTTTTTTTTTTTCATTTAATCCAGATTTAGCTCGGGTTGTGTCTGCATAGTCTAACTCTTAGTCGGAGGAATGTCTTACTTTGACTCTTACAAGGTGCTCATAATGAGTATCAAACGTTCGACCTTACATTTACAATGCACTTTCACATTATGTAAATCGTTGATGTTTTATTAAGAGGACTAGAGAGTAAAGTTTTTTTTTTTTGTAATTTATTTGTTTCCGATAACACGGTATAATTGACTTGAAAGAAACTAAAAACAAAAGCTCAAGCCCAAACCATTTCACAACTATTATTGATTCTATTACATTTGTAAGTTTAAGCTCGGCCCGAAATATAATATGTATAAGTTGCGACACAATGAGTTGTTTATAAAAGTAAAACTAAGAGTTGAACTCCGGATCGGTCTTCACCCTCGAGTAAAAGTTAAACTTTGTGAGCGCTCCGCAAATTGAATTCAAATTAATCTCACCAAATAAAGTGGAGACATTGGGCAGCCCAAGTGAGTATAAAAAAAAAATTATCTATCATGATACTCGTTCCACATAAACAATATTTTAATATAATTATAATTTTTATTTTATAATGTCTTGAGTTTGTACCTTACATATAAAAAAACATGTCTATAGGGAGAGTTTTCCCCTTAATAGAGGTTTAAAGTGAATCCGATTTATTTGAGTCTTAAAATAACAATTATCACAAAAAATTATTCTAAAAACAACTTCATAAAAAATAATTCCATAAAATTTTAAAATTAATTGATTATCAAAAAAAAAAATTAAATTAAATTAATTAAATTCTTCAAGGTTTTTTGAGTTGTGAACCTTTCCCAATTCCCCTACCCGCCGACCTCCAGAACCATCTCTGAAGTGGCCAAATTCACCGGAAATTATCTCTTGTAAAAGAATAAGAAGAACCAAACAACGTAAGAATCCCCTTACTAATCACGTTATTATAGTTTACCGGGCGCGCGCGCCGTTGTGGTTGCTGGAGGAGGTGGCGCCGTTTTTACTCGTTTATCTCTACAAGTTAGGGCTAGAACAGTGAATTTTTTTTTCTTTTTTTTTTAATTATATTTTTTATTCCTGGTTTTGTGATTCTATTTTTTACACTAACTAAAAGAATCGATTTTTTTGTGAATATTGTAATGCCGTATTAGTAATATTATTACTGTTGTTTCCTTCCCTTAGCGTTTTTACGCTGTCGTTGTCTGCGCGAGATATATTAATAGAGGGGTGGGGAATTCAAAAAATTCAGAACTTGCAGGTAAAGAAATCCTCGAATTTCTCTCTTCTCGTATGTCCTGTTATTTGTTCTTGATTGATGTTAATTATCATGATTATTATTGGTTGGCCATTCGAGCATTTTTCTGTTCATTGTTCTTCTTGTGCTTCGTTGTTTCCCAATTTAAGTTTCGTGAATCTCTCAGGCTAATATTTGAAATTATTGTATTGTTTTAATTTTATTGGGGAAGGAGTTTTCTTTGTTAATCTGCGTTACAAATTGAAAATTGAATACTGGGTTGTGTTCTTTTATATTTGTTTTACATTTCTTATACCTTGTTCATACCCTTCTTCATTAGGCTTGTGATAGTTTTGGTTAATGATTGGAGATTTCCCTCTGAACTGTCATAGCTATCATTGCCCTTAGATTGAGCATTTGGCTCATGAATGAAATAAAGAAGGTGTTGTACTTGCTTTAGATATAACTAAAAAATTTAATGAATGA